>VYXC01011987.1:387118-409829 GCA_013397175.1 Platysteira castanea | reverse complement strand
CCCCAAAAAACCCCATCCGAAAAACCCCCCAAACCCAAGCCAAACCTCTTGGGTTCTTTGGATGTAGTGTTCATCTGAGGGAATCAGAGCTCTTGGACAGTGAAAGGAGTTGCCATTCCAAGGGGCTTCGTAATCTTCAGATGGATCAGGTAAGAGAAACCCCAGCTGACGTACTACTGAAGTCCCGTGTCTACCTACAAAGTGTTTAAATTACAGAACTCTTTGATTAAAATTAGGCTCCTAAACTCACATCCTGGCCATTAGGAATGGATTACTGACTATTACTTTGTGCTCATCTCTTTCTGTGTCCATTTAGACACATGAACATTTCTGTATGGAAAAACTTCACTTTGCATGAATCATTAAATATTCACTGAGTCTGAAAGCAACAACACTTAATTCCACAGACATAAATCTGAGTGATTTATGAAAGTACAGAGGTTCAGGTCCTGGATCTAGTGATTCTCCTTCTAACACTGTATTTGGAAAATAGAGTGTATATGGATGAGAGTTTTCCAAAGAACACAAAACATCCTCTGAGAATGCTTTTCCTTTCTATGTGCCTCTGTTCACTATCTATGTATCGGGCTTATTCCTACAAACTGTTCACATCTATTATCTCTAAACAACATATTTATCTGTCAACTAGTAGATATATATTTACAGTAGTTTGAAAAAATGTCCCCCATCAGCCTTAATACAGTTAATTCTGATTTAAAAGATTTTACGTGCTATGCAGGGAAGAAAGATACCCCTACATGCACATACACACTCACTCCTTTTTGAATTGCTGGAATTTCACAGGGACTGGGGTTTGAATTTGTGTGGAGGAGTCTGTGACTCCTTCAGCCTATGATGAACTGAAAAAGAGACCATCTCCTGCCAGAGCCTGGTAAATATCTGCAGATGCCTTTACAACTATGCTGTGTCTCCACTGCAGATTACAAGTAGAAATGAACAAGAAGCACTCCAGGCATCCTTCACCATCACCTTGCAGGTTTCTGGACATCCTGTATTGCTTGAAAGATGGCTGATGTGATTCTTACGTGTTTTTGTTTGGTTTTTTAAATTTTTTTTCCTTTTTCATTGCTTGGAAAATATTCACTGCAGAGAGCCCTCAAAGAATTTGGCACCTATTCAACATAAAGGTTGGGTTACAACCTCTGGCTCAGGAAGTCTTTAAACTGTGGTGCTAGGAAGGAAAGATGTAACAGGGGAGTGTTTACCATAGGCATGCTCTCAAGGGCTTGAGGAACATGTGATAGTGCTTGTATTCTAAAGAGGTTTAAATTGCACTTACACTTACTTGAAATCTCCATCAGACGTGGAGCTGTGAAACAGACAACTCCTTTAAACATGAAATAAGTTATGGCATTACTTGCTGCATTGTCTCAGTTTCCAGGCACTAACTGATAAAAATCGACAACAAAAACCTTGCTGTAAACAGTTGCTGTGCTGACTGGCACTGTACGTCAAGTTGAAATAGTCAGTCTGCAAATGAAGTTTGAATAGTTCCTAGTGCTGTACGTAGTTCTGACTCTCCTGATAATTTACATGACTATCTTTTCCTCCATGTTAAATGTGTTTCTCTTTTATCATGTTACAAGCAGCCTATAAGAAGTAATAAAAGTCCAGAAAGTGACTTAGATGTCTGATATGCATGAAGAAACTTTGAAATAATCCTAAACATATACCTGCATCTTGAAGTACCTGAATTCCAATGAACATATGGCCTCAGCACGCTAACGTTTGTCAGTTTCCCAGAATAGACATTTTTTTAACATATTAAAAAAGGATACCTGTCACTAGAACAGCTTTCAAAGTAGCAGAGAAAGGATGGGTGCAGTGAGAGGGTGGAAGATGAGACATACACTCAGGCCAGGCTGTATGGGCCCCAGCTCTGGACTAAACCCAGCACTCACTGGACAGCAGACACTTCTCTTGTTCTGTTCTTGTGTTGTGTCCAACACAGGGGATTGTGGTTGGTGGCTGGGTTCTTACTCCAAGTGGTAACACACACATATAAAGGAAAGAGCAACAATGATAACAGAGCCTGTTGTGACCCTTTGAGGCACTTTTTGTTAGACCCTAATTTTGCTGTCTTGATGTGCCTTGCTTTCAACAGTGAAGTTTGAGTAAGTTAGGACTATTTTCTTCGCTCAGGTTTTGTTCCTTTTTCCTTCTAGAAAACTACTTTTCTTGCGGTCACCTTAGTTTTTTCTTCCTTATTCCCTCCTCCCCATTCTCTTTTTTTTGTTGTTGGGGGTTTCTTTCTTTGTTCGTTTAGGTTTTTTGTATGATTTTAATCAAGATTTTTAGTTTATTAAAAAATAATGATAAAATTGGAGGCTGAGGGTTTATTTCAGCATACAAACGTCCAAATCTAAGTTTTGCTCTTCAGAGCATATGATTTGATAATTTCTTAGAAGCATCTTTTAGGTTCATATTGTCTTCTTGAAGATTGTCCCTCAATCTTTAGTTTAAATGCTTTTCTAATGTGTTTGTTTTGCATAAGGACTCTTCATAGCTCTTAAAACCTAAGCTATAAAAGGATGTTCTTCTCAAGTAGTTATGTGGGCCAGTAAATGGAACATTACACAACACAACATTTATCCCTTGTATGAAGTAAATTTAAATTTTTCCCCTTTTTGTAATTTAAAATTTTTACAGCAATTGTGTTGCAGCCCAGGAAAGACTTGTTGGAGAGGGTCCAGAGGAGGGCCACAAGAATGCTCTGGACATTTTCTGAGCAATCTTCAGTGGAAGACTTCAGCAGGCTATAATTTAATGAGTCAAATCTATCTATGTTTTACCTTTTTGTACGATTCATCTTTTCACAGCAGTGTGGTCAGAGACATATTTGTTCCAAAAGCATCAGGGCAAAGATCTGACTCATGCTGTTCATGTAGATGTATGACAGAGAAGAAACCAGATCAGAGATCTGAGAGAAAATGCCAGATGCAGTGGGTAGTGACCATTTCATTTGCATTGCCTGCACTGTAGGATCAGTCATGCTGTCACTTCCCATTGGTTTCTCCCTGAAACTTCCACAAGATTTATTCTTTTCCTGAAAGAAAAAATATATTTAATAATTATTCAGTTCTCCTCCTAGAGTTTATTTCTAGCTTTTTATTAGGAAATTTATTAGTCCCCAGGATCACTGTCCAGTATTCTAGGCACATTTTCCCTCAGCTTAGAAAATGCTTGTGAGGCCAATTCAGTTAAAAGCATTAACATGACAGTTTGAATCCTTCTTCCAGCCACAATCAACACTAATGTAGGATTTTTTCTGTTGTTAAATGGGGATAAATAGAGCTTCTCTGCTGACATTCATTTGTGAAATGTTTTGTGACCAGTGTGTGAATGTGGATTATGTGTCAAACCCTGTTTTAATAAAAAGTTGTAGAAACCAAATTTCAGGCCATGTAAAGGACTCCTTTAAAGTCACATCAAACTTACTCAAACCACCAAGGATAAGGACAGGTATTTGGAGATGAAGTGACCCTAGACAATAATGTCTATAGGTACTTTTTATTGCAGATAGTGCAGTTGTCCACCTGTAAAATAAGAGTAATAGACTTAAACCAAGATTAAAATAATATTGCCTGTGTTCAAAACATTTGGGTTTTACAGAAGACCCTATGATAATATAATACTGTTCTGAGGTCACATTTTGGGGGGAAGGGAATGTGTAAAAAACTGAACACAGACTAGATAGCTGTTGCTAGTCATGAGATTCATCTAATTTAATTTAAATCTCCTAAAAGTTCTGTGTCTAAGCTAGATAGCTGTTGCTAGTCATGAGATTCATCTAATTTAATTTAAATCTCCTAAAAGTTCTGTGTCTAGGCTAGTCATCCAAGGCAGGACTCAACTAACCAGCTGTTAACTCCTACACTCTGCTATAAAGGGAACATGGGCTGACTAGCTCAGAAATGAACACCTACACTGTAGACTTCCAAAGGTAGGCAAGGTAAATCTCAATGCTAGTTTTTCTGTGTAATCAGTGGAAAGAGAGAAGGACATTTTCAGGTGGCTTTCTTGGTAACTTCTAACTTGTTCCCACCACTTCAGTTTGAGAAGAGGTTCACAAAGTTTTCTGTCTTGAATGTGTTTTAATGGAACAGCAAAAACAACATCCCCAACTTGGAGTTTTCTTGGGAAGGAATTAAGTCTCCTGACTGAAACTTCCAAAAAATGACTTTATCATGGAGTTCAGGTTAGATGGAACTTCAGGAGATCTCTGGTCTAGCCTCTTGCTCCAAGGAAAGTTAGCCAACAGATCAGGCTGGTTTTCTCAGGGATTTTTATTCAATGTGATCTTGAGCATGTCCAAGGACAGAGATTGCATGACTTCTTCTCTAGTTGGCTGTTCTCACTGTGGAAAAGCATTTTCTTACATCCAATTTGGATTTCCCTTGTTTAAATTTGTACCTATTGTCTGTCATCCTCTCACCATCCACCACTGTGAAAAAGTTTTATCTATCTATCTATCTATCTATCTATCTATCTATCTATCTATCTATCTATTTATCTATCTATCATCTAATCTATCTATCTCCTACTCATAGGTAATAGGAAGCTGCTGCCACCTGCCCACAAAGTCTTCTCTTCTGCACACTGAACAAGCCCCCCCACTTCAGTCTCTCCTAACAGGATGACCACTCCTGCTCCTGAACATCTTGGTGGCCCCAATGAGCTTCCTTCAGTTTCTTGGTATCTGTCCTGTACTGGGGGCGAAAAGTTGGATGCAGTAGCCTAAATACAATATAGTGTTTGACAAGTAAGGAAAAAAATTGCATCTTCAACTTCCCGGCTGTGCTGTTAATACAGCCCAGGGTCCTTCTTTGCTGCCAAGGCACACTGCAGGCTCAGACCCAGCTCATTCTCTGCCTGAATACCCAGATCATTTTCTGCAGAGCTGATCCTCAGTCTGTCAGTCCCCAGTCTGTACCACTACAGGTGTCTCTCCTTTCCTGCTGCAAGACTTTGCATTTGTCCTTATTGAATTTCCTGTGTGGGCATTCCTCCAGACTCTCTATGTCCCTCTGAACGGAAGCCCTGCCCTCATTCATTTAAACTGTTCCCACCAACCCCGTGTCACTTAAAAATCTCATGGCTGCTATCTTCCTCACTTCCTCCAGGACACTGATAAAGCTTAGGGCAAATGTTCAGGATAACAAATTTCAGCCTTGACTGTCAAAGTTCACAAAAATTGTAAGAAACTGATAACTAGGTCTCAGCATCAAGCAAATCTAGTTTTATAAGGTATGTCCAGACATGCCTACTTTTGCTTCATGCCTATTTTCACTTCATGCTTTCACCCAGGATTTTCATTGTAGGCATGTGAAAGCATAGCATCTTTCAAAACAATAGAACTTCCCAAGGAAGAAATTGGATTTTTTCTGCGGAAGACAAAAATCTGCTATGAATTATGGCAGTTAATAACATAGAGTGCTATAGGAGATACAAAGGGTACACAAATACATAGGAAAAATTGATGACTAACACACTTAAGAGAAAACAAAAGAATAATATTATATATAAAAGAAATTTTCTTCTTCTTATACAGGATTATTTTTCCTGTTGAGGAAATATGTTTGCTTTGGTCAACACTTTGGTGTTTTAATGACAAGTAATCAGTCACAGCCTCCCCCTTGCTGGCTTAGAGCCCTGGTGCATTAGGCAGTGTTCCACTGCTCTCTGTGTGTTGGACACTTCTACCTGCAAGTGCTAGTGCTACTTCCTTCCCCAGGCTGTCTGCAGGGATTTGTCAGCCAAGCTGTGAACAAGCTTGACACCATTTATTTGGTAAGTTATTGTATGGAATCACAGTGCTGCGTGCTGATACATCACTAACAAACCTTTTAAAGTTACCCATGGGATCTCTCCAGGCATATGTTACTGGAAGGAAACATTGCTAATGGGTTGAAAAGGTCTCAGACTATGGATCTGAACACTGAAGAGATGAAACTCTTGCCAGTGTTTGATAGTAACACCAAGGAGTTGCCAAGAAGCCAAATTTGGTGTAATAAATAGATATTGGAAAGATGAGAGATATAATGCAAATATAGTCCTAGACAAAATCTATTAAGATTTGTCCTGTTATTCTTATATTCTCCTAGTCCTCAGGTTGTCACTACTAACTAAAAACTGACTGCCATGACTCTTCTTCATCCATCATTCTCTCTATCTAGTCAGAGAAGTAAGACATCTGTGACCTAATTAATTTTCTCAGAGCAAAAGATTTGCACCACTATCCTTGCTCTGAAATCAAGTCCTTGAGTATGTCATGTCACTTTCTTGGTATCTCTCAGCAGAGTACTGGCTTACTGGGAATCAAATCATCTCCCTTCTCATTAAAATGAATGCTCTGAGAATTCATTTCTCTCTCTCTCTCTCTCTCTGAACAAAATATCAGAGCAGAGCAGGTGATTTTATCATACACAAGTTGTTTGTTTCATAGGAGACTTTCAGTCTAAAGGACAGAAAATAAGATCAAGGCTGCCTGGCCCAGGTGGCACTTGGCTTTTTTGCTATCAGGGGCCGTAGATCCAACAGGATTGACCAAAGGTTTTTTATGGCTGTTCTGCTGCAGAACCTACCCTCTGTCATGAAGACTCAAGGCTGAGAAGCTGCATGAGCCAGATCAGTGTTGCGGCTGGGACCACTGAGTGCTGAGCACCCTTTTCTCCTGAAATGAGACCCTCTGCTGGAAAATGGCAAAGCTCTGAGCGTGGATTAGCACACAACTGCTTTCCCATGTTCTTTGGTATGTCTTGGGCAGAAAAGATGATCTGGGACAGGCCAGGCATGTTAGAGAGCATGCCAGGTTGTATTTAACCGTGTAAACAGTCAGGCTTGGGAACTTTCATATTTTAGATTGACCCTTGGTGCACCAATAGCTATGGTTATTCTCAGAAAAATATTTCAATGATTGAAAAGTACTTGGATTTTTTGTCTTCTGCACTTCATTATAGTGGAGCAGACCAAAGGAAAGAAAGTAGCAGAAAGGTAGGGCTTGAAAATACTTGGATATTATATCCTTCAATTTAGCTTAAATTGGCAATTTACCAATGTGAATACCCCCAAGTGGGCCTTAATGCTGGAGTGGGTGGTTTAATTAGCACTATGCTCCCATTTATAATTAGATTTCTGTTGGTTCAGTTTGAAGCATGATTTCATAATACAAAATTATTTTTTAAAATCCTGTGGGGATATTCCTGGTAAATTAATACTGTGGACTTTGATGAACTGATGCTTTTAATAGACTGCGGTATTTACAAAGAATCTAAATCAAAGCAATAACATTACCATCCTATAAAAGTCACTGCCACAGAATAATAAATCCACATGCAAGAGGGAAGAAAAATCATAGGATCATCCAAGGAGAATCTAGACTGTGTACTCTATTTCAATTTGGAAGACTTGAAAAATTTACATCTGGTCAGGAATTTTTTAATAGAGTAATGTTAACCTCAAAACAAAATTCTGTGCTCATATTCTCCAAACAGATTTTTAATACCAAATTAAGATATGTCCATGAATTCAAAACATAGAATCTAGGACTAAGAATGAGAAGTGGGCTAAATTCTACACATTCTAGCATGTTGTTTACCTTCAACAAACTGATTGTGGTTAAATTGTTCTTGATCTGTTCTATATGATTGGAATATTTTCCTTTTTATTTTCATCTGATATTATCACAGTTGCAGGACAAGGGTAGACTACAGAAGGATGAATCTTTACAGAAGGACCACAGGAAAACTAACCATGATTTTAGTAGAGTGCAAGGGCAAATTCATCTCTGTGTAAGGGGCAGTGGTGGAGTGAACCCCTCTCAGAAAAAATGAGCTGAAGAAGGAATAACCGCAGTATTCACCAGTGAATGTTTGATGGGAGGTCTGTGCTCAGTTTGAGGTGCTGCATCTGGAGGAGATGCTGCCCTATTTTACTGGTAAACACATGGGTCTGAGCCAGGAATGATACAGTCAGTTGCTTTGCTTCAAGAGGAGAAGGAAGTGACTTGAAACTTTCCTCTGCACCCTAAGGACAAACTGAAGTCTTAAGAATGTCTTGGAGAGAAGCTGGGGTTTATCCTTTTCTTCCAGAAAGAACCCAGATCAGAGGTGAGGTCTAATGGGAAAAGCTACAGAGGGGCAAGTCTTGAGTCTACTTTACTCCCCTTTTCCCAGAAAAGGCACTGTTGAAAGCCATCTTCTTTGTAGATTGGATTCCTTCTCCAGTGCAAGAAACCTTAGCAAGCACAGCCAGGTTCCTGCCATCCAGGCACTCCCCACCTGGTCATCTTTGCTAACGTCACCACCACGGGCAGGCAAGCATTACCTGTAGCTCTGTGTCAATCTGAAAGCAAGACAAACATGTTTTTGGTAGGAAAAGCAGTCAGGATTTTACTTTTGGTTGCTTTCAGCCTTGAGCAGATTTAGCAGTGTGAACAGTCACATGGCATTTCATCACGTAAATTAGTCTGTATTTCATTTTTTGGAGACAGAGAAAAAGAAAACGTCAAGGAGAAGAGAAAGTATAGAAGACCAAGCTTTATTGTGTATTTTTATTAGCTATTAACAGTTTACTTGGCATTTTTTTTAAGCATTTGTAGAGATGCAATGAGAAAAACACACATGGCCAAGACAATGGGAGACTGAACATTTTCTATCACTTGTCTTTTTACTAAAATACTCTTAGTTTAAAGGAGCAGTGGGAACCATTTCTTACCGTGGCATGAAAAAAAAAGAGGACTGAGTAGCCCTTGCAGATTACATGGTCACAAATAGTAATATAAATGCTAACTACTTATTACAAAATAGTAAAACAAATGTTGAATTGCTCTGTTTGTTCTTTATTCTCCAGAAGAAAAATTTTATCCCTTATTTCTTTCCTTCTTACTGAATGGTTAGATTAAATATGTATTCCCAGTGCCGTCATAGATATTTGAGCCATTGCTTCTAAACTGATGATGTTTTAATGAACATAGCTATTTCAATGAACATCACTACTTTCTGCAGCCACTCCGGGGCTACAATGTGGTCCAAAAGACTTAGACAAGCATTAGAGAGCACTTCAGACTTGCAGAAACTGTTCTTAATTGTGTTACAACCTCTGTTATATGTATGACAACAGAAGGTATTGGCCAATACAGGCTTGAACTGAGTGGCAGATGCTCAGCTGGCAGAAATTCTGACTCATACCCACAAAAGTGTCTGGGTCATCGCTGTTTTATTACCTCCCTGCCTTTTTATGACCTGACTGCTGGGTCACTAACATATATTTAAAACCCAAAGTGCAATTTCATGTACATCTGGTTACAATAAGTCCATGCAGACCAGGTAAATTATGCTTTCATCTCAGTGCCTTGGAGCAATCAAATCCCCACTTACATAGGCCTAATTAATAGATAAATAAATTACAAGGACTGAAAGGATATTATGATTATTTCACCTGATCTTCCACCTGTAAGAGGCCTTGTGGATTTCTGGAGTTAATTGTTTATATCCCAGATGTTTTGAAAGTTTAACTCCCTATCTTATCATCTGTTTTCATAAAAAAACCCTATGGTAATTTATTAACCTTGGAATCTCTTAACCTTAAATACTTCAGAAGACTTTTCCACCATTTATTTCTTAAATGCCTCTCTCAGTTTTCTACAAGAAAGCTAGCTAATTCTTTATTACTGTAGTAGATGCCTTTTTGATTTTTTATAGCAGTAATTTGATTTCAAAAGTTCCATGTCATATCATACCTTTTGAAATTAAATTGAAATACATTTTACATACTGTGCTTATGAACTTTTAATTTTTTTTAAGTTCTGATGAACAAAATGTGTCAATTTGTTTAAGTATCCTCTCTAAATATGCCAGTTTTCCAAGATTCATTAAAAATCGACAAAGAGAGAACTTGTTAGTTTTCAAATCATATGTGTAACAGCTATATAGGTGTGTTGATTTAAATATATTTAGTAGTAGTAGCTCTCTATATCCTCCTGCGTTGCTGGCAGACAAGAAGGTACTGAAAGACCACCAGGTGCTGAGAGTAGAATACAATACCTGTTTTTTTCCAAGCAGAGGACAGAAATATCTATTGAATGTATATCTCCCTTTCATCTTTTTATCAATGGTCTTACTTTTATTGGGTAGGAATAAGCCAGGGATACATTCATGGTTTTTTTGTTGCTAAAAGCTCTTTCTGATCTGCTAGATTTCTCCATCTAGAAATTATTCCCTTGATATCCTTTTCCTCCCCCTATCACTTTTCTGTAATTGCTAATATCTATCTGAGTTACATTAATTGCTATCAACTTTTTTGCTCTCTGTATTCATTTCATCTTTGTAACCTCTTCCTCTAAGTCAGATTTATGTTAATTTCTTTTAAGCTATGGTCAATAGAAACACCACTATGACAGAGACTAATAGTTCAGGAAAACTGTTGGATTAGATTTTGGTTAAAATAGCTGTACTAATGTGAATTCTGCTCAAACTCCAACAAAACAGTAGCATTTCATTCTTTTCTCCCTGTGATTTGTTCTTGTGTTTTAAGCTTTTAACTACCAAAGGCACACATGGAACAGTGCACCCAGGAAATCGTTATTTTGTGGCGTTTTCCAAAGACCTGTCTTGCTAATTCAAAGCATATCAGAGTGAGCTTTTTAAGTTCCCTGGAATAAATTCATTCACTTAGAATTCAATGGATTAATCTTTTCTGAAAACTAATTAACATTTTGCCACCTGACCAAACAGATCAATTCCATTAGGACACCTTCACTTTTAGTGACAAGGTAGAAGAAGAAATTAAATTATATTCTACTGTATGACAGAATGAGAAATTAATAAATACTGAAACTGCTGGCATTAATACCATACATTTAATATGTATCTCACCATCATGTTCACTGCTCTGCAGCCATGTAAAATTTATTTAAATATCTCTCTGAATTCCTGGTGAAATATTTGTATTCTCTTTGTGGGAAGGAGCTGCTTGCTTTATTTTACAGATGTTTTTGTGTATGCAATTCACAACTGAAGTTTCTGATTCAGTTTGTCACTCTCACACAGACTGCACACGTAGGCAGAGGCTGTGTTTCCTACACGTTGCCATAACGGGCTTTGTTGCTGTTGAAAATTTGGATGGAAGTTATCAATGGATAACTATTGCCATATCTTTTGACATCTCTCACAAGTGACAAGAGTGGGAAGGTTCCAAGTTTCAAATAATAATAATGATAATAATGTGCCTAGAAGTTGAACAGAGATGTTGCCTGTCAGTTATAAAAGAGTGAATAATGATGGTGAGAGTTTTCAGGTGAGTGGAGTTCCAAGCTGTGGCATTCAGAACCACACTCTAGGTTTGAAGAAGGGATAGAAAGAACCTATGTACAAATACTGTGTGGATGGTGTACTTAAATTTAGCTACTCCAATGTCAGATGTTTATCTGGTAAAAAAATAATCACATCTTCAGGAAAGATGTAATCCTTTCTGGAGACAGCAATTCAAAATGTTGACAAAAATATCACTGATGTTTTAAGAATTTTTTGACAGATTATTTTCATCTGGGTTTTTTTATGCATCTTTAGCCTAATGCAGTTCTTCCTGGCAGAGTTTCTCTCTGTATACTTGCAAATTAAACCTGAAAATATTGAAACTGTGCTAAAGTTGAGTGCAATGAACGACTCTGGGGAAAACCGCTAATGCAAAGTAACTTAGTGCAAAGTAATTTGGGGAGCAAAGCTTTGCTAGCTGGGAAAAAGATAAAAGGAAAAAGCAATAAATCTTATTTCAGCCAAACTCATTTCTCTGTCCATGGTTTAAATCCAGCATAATGTTAGATAACAATAATGGATAATCAATACCTGCACTGCACTCCCTCAGTACTTGTAAATGGCTCCCACACTATTCCATGTCCTGAAATCTAAATCTGAAATTCAGACATAGTGAATGACTCAGGCTTTGGGGACTGATTATTGGTGGAGGAAGAAAGGGGATTCAGTGGGGATATAAGTGCATTGCTGTAGAATCAGTATGCCTTTTCCTCAAGGATTAGTACTTACAAAAGTAAAGTAAAATAATGCAATATAGCCAGAAATGGAACCAGAATCTCTCCAGGTGCTTGGTCTAATTCAGACACTATCCAAATAATTCTAAAATACTTCCTGTGAACACTAGACTGCTCTTTGTCTTGCTATCCCATTGGAAAAACACACTTTGCAAGATATATGGTGCAGAGGCAACTGCGAAGCATGCAGTTTTATGGAGGGTAAGTGATCTGTGTCAGGGTTAAACATCATGTTTTCTGTCCATTTTCAACATTTACTGCATGACACTTGTCCAAGCAAATAAGAGATTTTATGAGTAAAAGCTACCACTTTTCCCTTCTTGAAATTCCTGTTATCACCAGTGTATTTCTCTGGATGTGGATGCAAGTCACATCTTCATCTTATGCAGCCAGTGGCTGAGGACAATCTCACTGATGTAATGGGAAAAGAATAAGGTCCTCTATTTGTAGAAAAAATATTTATTTGCATTCATTCATTCCCTTTAATGCTGACAGGAGTTTTTTTTCTGTTAGCAACTGGCACTGGACTAGGATGTAGCAATAGGACAGTAAAGTAACTCATTATTTCTATAACTATGGAGCTATCCCTTTAGAAAAAATTACAGTAGGTCAGAAAACTACATTCCTGTTCTTCACAAANGTAAAGTAACTCATTATTTCTACAACTATGGAGCTATCCCTTCACAAATATTGTTCTGTTCTTCACAAATTTTTGCATTATCTGAAACATTTCATCTTCAGAAAGAGAGACCAAAATTTAAAGATGTTTGTTAAAATCAAATTCCAGGGTATATAGTTTCAGAAATGCTGTAAATTGATATTCCTAAAATAATATCTGCTTCTCCAAATTCTTGAAACCTGCTGACTCAGAGTGGGGCTATTTCATGGTGCTCAGCCATAAAATTACAGGGGTAGATGACTGCCGTAGCTTCAGAGCAATTGGCTCTCCAAGCTGCAGTGCTCACATAGCCAGGGCCATGTGAGGCAACAAATGCCTGGCCAGTAGCCAGGCTGAGGAATGGAGACAGAATTCCTTGTACTCCATTCTGGATGGTGGCTTGCAGGGTGAGCAGGAGCCCATCCCCAGGGCTCTGAACCCTGTGGCAGCAAGACTGGTAACCCTGTCCAATAAACTCTTCTCACCGCTGATGAAAACAAATTTCCTGAGCATAAAAGGTCTGAAGCAATTGTGGGAGGCAGATACCCTTGAAGTTTAAAAGCTGTGGAGGTCTGAGCTGGGCTGCAGTCCTTCAGGGGGCATCTCAGCAGATGGGTGGATGAGTGAAGAAGAGGCAGAGAACCAGTGAGTTTTGCTGGTAGAGCAGTTCAAATTGGCACATTTCTGCAAGACACTTCACTTTCAATGGACTGTTTTTTCTGACTGAAGTTGATTTTTTTGAAACATTTCTGACCATCATCAGTCAAATCCTTATGAAACCCTAGCCAAATCACGAAACCCCAGGAGACTCAAAAGTGCGGTTTGTTGCTTTGTGAGAGAGGTTTATGCATCTTGCTTGAATCAGAATGACCTTTTTTACTTGAACTTGTTATGCTGCAGATCCTCTGGGTCCTATTTGTGCTCTCCTGTGGCTACTCTGCCACATGCTGTTTTTCACAGGACTTTGTACTAGAGCAATAGCCTGCATGTATCTGCTTTGGGGATTTATGAACCGTCTTGCAGCTCAGACCACACAGCTGTGCAGAGAAGTTGATGCTTTGAACAGTTCTCCCCAGACAGAAAGCAGCTCTTTCAGTGGCTGATGCCCACAGAATAAAAGAGAAGAAAGCCGAGAAGTCCGGCAGAGGGAGAAGTATTAAAGCAATAAAAAGAAGGTAGAATTTTGCTTTCAACACATCCACATTACGATTCACTTAAGACAAAAAACAAAACAAAATAAAATAAAATAAACAAAATCCAGTCACTAACTAATCCTTAGGTAACTTGGACGATTTACGCCAGAACTCAAAACTGATCTCTGAAAGAAGACAGTGTTCTTTGCTAGCCCCAAAGCACACATTATACTGGTGCCAAAAGGGTAAACATGTTCCTTTTGAGCTTTCTGCTTCTGTTTTCAGTAAAAGAAGACCCATAGAGTGACCTACAGTGTAAGTTCTCTTCCCTTTCTCAGCTATTTCTGAAGTTTCATTTTCATTGTGAAGCCAAATAGCAAGATCTTTTGCCCTGTTTTAGGAGATAAAAAGAGTAAGCAAGAAAAAGAGAAATGTTCAAGTCTTCACACAAGACCTCTGCAAATAATGAATTTTCATCCTGTCTGATCCAGACCCATCAGTCTGAAAACAACAAGTAGTTTTTGTCTGTTTTACAGAACTCCCAAACATGTGACTGCTCCAGAATCCTGTAGAAAATGCCATACCTCTTTCTTTAGTCAGGAGGTGGGAACTGCAATACCATAGTCCCTGGGTACTCTGCTTGAGTAGAGGGTCTGGTTGGCCTCATATTCTGCTTTCTCTTGAATAAACTTCAATCAAATCATTCGAATTAAAAACTGAATTTCCTGCTCTGCATCTGTCAGCTAAATATATAAGATACAAGGGACTCAGTTTCAAATATTAGCTAGATTTAGTGTTGCTTTTAATCAGAAAGAAGATCTGGGACTGGTCTCATCCTCATCAGGGTGTGTTAACTACTTATTTACGCATGTCTGGACATTTTGGCCACTCTTCTTGCATCAGACCTGAAGCTTTCTGTTCAGAACTAGAAACTTTGCTGCAACTGCCCTGTTTTTAGAAAGCTAACAATAACCACCGATTTATGAAAGGATTTATTTTCGTTTCAGGTATGAACAAGGACACACTCTGAAAGATTTTCACAAATGAGAATTCTCAGCCACAGCTCTGTCACAGCATAGAGATGCCACTTGATCTAAAGTGCCACTCAGACCAGCTTTATGAGGCAAAAAACCACCACTGGATGAAATAACAAGACACAGTTAGCAAGGAAGATGCTAAAAGGATTGAACTGAAAGAAATAGGCCACCCTCTTGCAACCACATTTCTGTTCCTAGATTACAGATAGAGGGTAGAGAAACAATAATTCACCCTGACTGGTTGTGTAACCTACCTGAGATAATTTCAGGGATCTTCGCAAAATTGTACAAGCATTGCTTGTAACCATCTTCAAGTATAGGGTACACTACAGCATAGAGTATATCCTAGACTAACAAGCATTCAATATCACTGAATAATGCCAATTTCAGTGTCATAATTTAACATCAATGTTTCACATGTGAAATAATAAAAGTTGCACTGCTTATTTCTTTTAATTCAATAAAATACTTTTGAAAACTCTGAGAAAAAAGTGAATTCCAGTAAAATAAAATAACATTTCAAGTTAGTTTGATCAGCTAGTCCGTTTGGAATTGCTTTCCTCTTAAAAATAGGTAGCTGAGAAGAGGGAATATTTCTGAAGACAGTATTAATTAAATAAACATTAATGAGATAAATGTTGATTCCAACACTGGTATTCATTCAGTGCAAGAACAAACACATAATATGGGATACATGCAAGGAACATAATGGAGCAGTAATTTTAAATGAATCACATACTCAAGAAAATAGTGATTTCCTCAAGGATAATGCCCAAACAGAAAAAGGGAAATTGAAAATACATTACTGAAATCACTCAGCCACTTCACTCTTTGAATTATTAAAAAGTTCTATGGATTTGTTTTTCAATTACCTTTTTCAATCCTGAAAAGTAGACATAAAGGTATTTTTATCCCTTTCTTTTTAGTCAAGAGTAGATTTTATTCTGCAAGTCTCTTTTGTATTGTTTTTTTAAAAATTTATTTATTTGGTTGGCTTGTTATTTACCTATAGGTAACAGTGGAAACCCATGTTGAAGAGCTAGTTTTGCATTTTTAAAGGTGTTTTTATATATTAGTCACTTATGCATCCTTTAGACCCAAGCTCCATATTTATCAAGGAGCTGCTAAACTGACAATATCCCCTGCACACAGAGTCCCTGCATCTCCTTCTCTGGATGTTGCTCGTCCCACTACAACGTCATAAGAGCCAGAGCTAGATTTACTGGGTCCTCTGGCAGGACTTCAGGCACTTTCTTTTCCTGCTTCCCATAGCACAGTGAATGAGAAAGGCTATCAGATGGACTGTGAGACAATTGCCATGGCTTTAAACAGTCTCTGGGACTCAGGATCCAAAAAATACTGATCATCTCCAGGTATCCTGGGCCAGACTTCTGGAAAGCCATGAGAAGGATGAAAAGATTTTAAACACTTTATGAAGAATGCTGACATGAATGAACATAATCACAAATAAAGAATCACAGAGCCCTTTGTAAAGTGGATGCTGCTTTTGGAAAATGAAAGAAGACACAGATATTTACAGATGTAGAAGAAGTATTATCTGATAACAGTATCTTTGTTACTGGCACCTTTAGCTTCCTGAAGTCATACCCCTGTGTATCATTCATCATATCTAATTCTAACGCCACTTCTGTGCTGCCTAGAAAAAGTAAAAAGAAATCCTTCACATCTTAATTAGTATGTGAAAATACATTGGAAAATATTATAAATGCCAGTCAGGTCTCCTTTATAATAAAAAAGGATCTACAGGTTAAAACATGGGCAGAAAATAGCATGCAAACTAAATTATCTGAAGAATAACATTTCAAATCCACATAATTCAAGTGAAGACCAATAAGTGAAAGAGAAGACTGAAAGAATCCTAGAGATGGCCACAGACAATAAATTAAATTACTTTGCAATGAAACACAGTGGCATTTAGAATCAATGTGTTTGGAGGGAAAGGAAGAAGGAAA
Source organism: Platysteira castanea (assembly GCA_013397175.1). NCBI lineage: Eukaryota > Metazoa > Chordata > Aves > Passeriformes > Platysteira > Platysteira castanea. The sequence goes on along the minus strand of VYXC01011987.1, from coordinate 392,961 downwards.
GCATAAAGCTAAATTTGCAGATCAATCCTTGCCTGCTCTTTGCTTCACAGCATTTGTGAAACAATTAAGTCTCACCTTGTTTTCAACTCTAAACCTGAGAATATCAGAAAAAGATCAGCAGACTGATAAAAGAATAAGAAAGAATAAGCAGAGACATTTAATCACTTCAAGTTTGTCAATCCTCTTCTGCTTTATTCACACTGAAATCTATGCTTTAGTTAAGTTCTTCCTATCCACGGATTTCCAGGCAGCCTGACATTAAGTACTTAACAAGGCACAAAAAGAGGGTCAGTGCAAGGAGGCTGTATCACCCTCGGTACTGAGGGTTTTCTTCTGCAGTAAATTATTCATTGTTCACTGTCTGTTTTACCACTGACGGTGTTTGTAAGCCCTCATTCCCACTGCTTAGAAAGGGAGACCTCTAGCCAGAGGAGGCAATGCAGGGGTTTATTGCCGCTATCACAGCTCCCTCATGCCTGGTAGGATCTCCATCTTCCCTGTGGACCACAGCCTTCTTTTGGAGGAGGAATTATATCGATATGGAAACTCTGTGGACCTGTACAAAATAATCCCTTTATTTTTAGAGGCTCCTATGATGCTTAATTTTTTGTGAATCTCAGTATTTGCAGAGCATTCTGAACCCTTTGGGTTGAGATTTTTGCCGGAAGTAATAAAGATTTTTCCATGCTGTCTGTATCTCACAACGTGCCAGATAATCCTCTGTGGTTTCCTGTGGTCTGCAACACAGATTTTGAGATAGCCACATTACCCAAAGTGGAGTAACGCGGAGGCACAACGGCATGGTACCAACAGAGTGGGAAAGTGCAAGAGAAAGCCTTTGGCACTGTGGTTAAAAAGGTCATGTTAAGCAACCCCAGGAGACAGACGCACAGCACCATGTCAAGATAATTACAGCCAAAGGTACCTGCTGATGTTACTTCTATTGTTTATAAGGACACTGTCAGTCTCTGTTTATGTTCTTGTCTCTCAGTTTTGTTCCAGCATATGAGTCCCATTTTAATTTTAACTTTAAAGAAGTCCAGAAAGTGATACTCCCATACACATGTACACACACACAAAATAAAACCTGACAAACATGACACATGGAGTGTCAGCTCTTAGTTATCAGTTTCCTGGCTTTTTATTGGTTGTAATAAGACCTTCAGATAACTTAAAATGTGAACTTCTACTCTTCCTCTATGTGTGTCTCTGTTTTCATGCTTGCATAAGTAGGATTCAGACTAAAAAGCAACACATTACTTATGGCAGTGATAAATAAACACAGACACATCTTTTCCAGAATAAGGATGTAAAATCAGTTGGCTTCCTAAAATACCAGATATGTGTAACTCTTAAATAGGAAGTGGTTGGTTGCATGTGGACATCTTCCCCTTCTCTGTGTCATTAAACTGATGGAATTATTCAGGCTAAGGAAGGGACACACGCATGTAAAGTCCATGTTAATGTGTCATAAGTTAAATGATACTAGAAAATAGAACTGCTCATGTCAGTTTAAATCTGTCCTTGGTCATAGAAACAGATGGTGGGAGCTAAATAGCTTTGACCAACAAATGATGAACTCAAAGTGCCATTTTCCTAGTTATTCATAGTCTGTTTGTGTGGGCTTAGAGTGCTGGACAGTCTTGCTGTCAGCTTTGTAACACAGAAGCTGGCTTAGGAGTAGTGATGAGAGTGGCTAAGGAACAAGCATAAATTTCTTAAGGTAAACTCATGGGAAAGTGCAGCATGGAATTCAGGTCTTGCAGGATTAGTATCTGATCTTACCTTATGTTCACTTTACAGAAAAAAAATACGTGCCATTGGAATAAAAACAAGGGTTTGAATGCTGAAGCAGAGGTTCCTGCCTGTGGAGTACTTGTGATTTATAGCCCAGGGTGTTATAGGTCAGTGTGTAATAACATCATAAGACCCACCTAGAGAATAAAGTGTGCTCCTCCAAGCACATTAAGTTGAACAGATGTGAAACTTAAGAAAGAAGGTAACAGCTATTCTGCATTCTCTCACTTCTTCAGAGAAGACATGTAGTGGTAGCTACGTTAGCTCTTTCTGGTTAATTGAGTAAAAGTGGCCAACACTGGAGTTTTGTGCAGAGAAATCTTCAGAGGCTCATCTGTGTTGATCAAGAATTACCTGTTTCTGTGTCTTCACTGGCATTTCTGCAAAAGGACTCCACAGGTTCCAGGAGAACTCTGCATTCTGGCATAGTGGGCACAATCCCTTACTTCTGCCAAAATAATGATCTGTGATTAGAATAGATTCAGTCCTAGGATGAAAAAATGCTGAGGGGTGATGTAGGAGCAGAGCACCTGATGTAGTTCTTCATGTAAATCCTGAAAATCTCATCCATTCCACCTTGTGAAAGGCAGATTGTACAGTTCCTGTGGGATGTTTCTCTGACCAGGAAGAGCAAATATTTCCTAAAGCTTCTAAACATTGAAGGAACCATGAAGATCTGAATTTTGTCCCCCAGAGCAGGTATGGTTAATTCTACATTAAAGCTAAATCTTCAGCCCAAACCTGTGACCCTTCAGGGCCCAGTGTGAATGCCTCAGCAGAGCTTTAGTGTTTTTTTTCTTGGTTCAGTGCATGTGATTCTGTTTGCTTCCAGATGCTGGTCTAGTGAATTAGCTAAAAGCCTAATAAAAAAAAAAGCCTGCTATTAGAGCAACTAGTAGATTTTCTTTTTCAGGTCAAGTGGTGAGGGTTTATGCCTTTCATGCCAGATTTTGCATCTCATTGATGACCTTGCTGTCCCTGTATAGGTATCATACACATTCTAACATAAATGTGAGGAACAGGAGTAACACTGACCTTTATTTCTTACTCCAAACCACACAATCCTGGTTACAGCTTTTTGTCAAAACTAGGTGATGACTCACTGCTGGGTTTGCTATTACATGTCAAACTGGCTTACACAGCTTACGTCTAAACTATGGGATACAGGAATACTTCCCAGATCCTAGGTTCAGGACCTCTGTTTTCACACCTTTATTTTAGAAAAATGATACTTTGTGAGGTCAGGAAGACAGTAAGGATGCTCCTGCAAGTCTCCCCATCTGTGTTGTCAGAGGACATTCTGGATGAAGGATTTTTAAAGTAAAATATAATTAGCTCAGTCTTATAAACCTCGCCTTGAAGGATCTTGGAGACTTTATCTTCAAATGGCACACAGCATGGTAACTTTCAAAATGGTAGTAGTTTTCAGTCCCCCCAAGCTCAGTCAGGAATTATTGAATAGGAATTCATAATAAATGAAAATAATCTGTTCATTTCACACCCTTTAATTAACTCATGAGATCAGGTGACAGTTGATCTGAAATGCAAGTTGTGGTGTAACAGAAAAATCAGTCTGGTATTTGCATGTTGTAATAACTTTGGAAGGGAGCTTAAATATCCAAAGGATTAAAAGATCTTATAATAGTTCAGTCAAATACAAGAGATGGTACCTGGAAAGTGATGCAGCCAGTTATTATTGTGAGAGATAGGGAGGTGGGAAGATGAAAAAGAGCATTCAATTCCTGTTATTAACATTTGCTCAGAGTTAATAACTATTTGAAAAGAAACTGCCTTGAATCAGTGCATTCTATGCTGCTGGCTCTGAAGCTTTTAAAGTCTGGGGTTTGGGATCACTGATGCAAAGCTCCAAAACATTTACTCAAAGTATTAAAAAAACCCTTAAACTAAAGAATATTCCTCTCAGTGCAGAAAAGTGAGGAGAAGGAGTATGTCTTCCATTGGATGGTATTAACCAGAAAGACTCTTCATGCATGGCAAAGGTGAGTGTAATTGAACTCCAAAGATTTTGATGGATTTTATAACATTTTTATAAATCAAGATTACGAGACAACACATAGACAGACCAGATAAAGTATTATGTTATGTGTCTTTGCCCTGCCCTTTTCTTTGGCCAGTAGTACAAACTTAAACACTTCTTGTTCTTAAAGAAGAAAAAAAGACTTGTACAGTGAAATGCCAACCATAGGTATATCTCCAAATACTTCACTGACACTTCAGGAAGAGAGTCACTATTAGAGGAGAGAAATGTCCATTGATTTTATTGGAAAAGTCCAGCTTAGTTAACAGGGAGAGGGTGTGGGAATATTACTAAAACTTGGACTAAATCCTTTGGAAACCAGCAGTGCATGGAGTTCATATCTTTATCACTTAGATGTTTCATTTCAAAAGCAGTATAAGATCATAGAAGGGTTCAGGTTGGAAGGGACCTGAAAGATCATGTCATTCCAAACTCCCTGCCATCGACGGGGACATCTTTGACTAGGTTTGCTCAAAGCCCCATCCATCCCAGCCTTTAACAATTCCAGAGATGGAGCACCTACAAATTCTCTGGGCAACCTATTCCAGTGTCTCACCATACTCTAAGTAAAAATTTTCTTCCTAAAATCTGAAAATAATTGGTACACAGCATCTTTTAACAGGTACCTCCTTTTGTAACAGGTTGAGTTACAAGCCTCATCAAAGTAGTCTGAATAATATTCTGACCTTGTGTTTCTTCTGCTGGTTCCATGTTTACAGGGTAGGCTCTACCTCCTTTCATCATTGCTTAATTCTTTCCCTCACTACATCTTTCATTACATGAATCAATTACAGTGTTCTCAATGGATAGTCAGTCATTCCAATTTATCTTTGAAAGAGATTATTATTACTTTTTTTCAGGATAAAAATAAATACTAGGCATACATTTATATCTAAAATCTTCATCTCGTTATTCACACTGTCTTGAAACAACACATTGTAAGTCATTAATTTAGTGCAAGGGAATTTGGCATTGATGAAAGATACTGAAGTGACATCTTAATTTTTTTCTCCAGGAAACATTCATGTCAGGACAGGTTTTTCTTATAACTTTTGCTGATATATTTCTGATTTGGATCTACAAGAAGACTTGAAGTCTCTTACCTTTTGTATAGGTGTTAAGAGGCTACAAGTGGAACACCATTGTGCTTGGGGTTTTCTGATGTGAACAGATAGAGAAAGACAATCCTAAAAGAGATAATGACAAATAAAGGGTGGGAAGAACACCTTATACTTAATCCTTATAACCTACTCTGGGTTCTTGTGCCCTACTCTAGTTCCTGGGTCAGGGTTTTAACCACTCCTCATTTACCTCTCCATCTCTGGAACTTGAATGCTTTCAGGTTGATACCCCTGCTCCCTCATCACACAGATCAACTGCCTCTTTTGTTCCTCTTATTTTTTACTTTTATTTTATTATTGAATACTGTTTACTTGGACATGTTCAAAAATGCTGGTGATGCCATCAGTTTGCAGTGACTGTCATCAGCTGTCTCAGCTGAATGTAGGGAAGAAATCCAGGGAAAAAAGTAGAGCTGCACCGCCTTTCTCATTGTACAAAGAGTCCTCTATAACAATAAACTAAACTAAATTGTCTAAACTGTCTTCCTTCCTTCCAGTGAACTGAATATACCTTATATGTTATTGGTCAAGGCCAACCTTGCAAAAAATGAATGTAATTATGGATTTGCATCATGAATTGATCTTGCAGCCCTGCACATTTGAAATTATGATAGGAAGTTATACAAATCTGGGGCTATGGGAAAAAAAGGGTTGCAATTTCTCTAATACAGGTGGCAAAATAAGCACATATAACACAGAAGGGCAAGCTATACCATGAGGGGTTGGATTAATTCTCAAATAGTATTAGCTGTATAGCACAGTAGATTGATATGGAGTGACACTGTCTCCATTGTCATAATGTTAGGATTGAGGAATCATTAATAATAACTGTGACAGAAAAACGAAAGCAACCAATCCACTTATTTATAATCTGGTTGTTTATAGCT
>VYXC01011987.1:230208-387065 GCA_013397175.1 Platysteira castanea | reverse complement strand
TGAGGTTAAGTGAAGGTTTGGCTGAAAGTTGAGTTTGCTTTTGATGAAATGCTGCACTTTTGCTGATATTAGGTATTATTATTTAGACTCTCTTCATTAACTCTCATAGATGTAGCCTTCCAGAATCCATGTCTCATTGATCTCTCGGTTGTACAAAAGTGGAAACAAAACCACAGGGTAACTAGGAGCTTTGTGGAAAACCTCAAAGTGAAGATTGTGTGGAAAGAACTCCTCCTTCCTTATTTATACCCTTGTCTTCCAGCACTTCGACTTTGTCAAAACTTACTGTTTAGGCAGTCTCAGGATACTGCCCGGTTTGTTGTTGGTCTGATTGATTGATTGATTTTGATAGTTTCAGCAGTGTGAAGTACTTTTCCTTTTTTCAGTAGCGTTTTTTTAGAACTCCAGATGTTTGAAGAACTTTGTGCACAGACGTTTTGCTATTTCATCATGGTGACTACTCATTCCTTTCCCAGAACCCTAATGAATGCTGGTGTAGTTTATAGGGGTTAAAGTTACCTCTCAGTTTCCTACATAATATTCATTCATTTCTTTCAACTTTAAGCAACTCTGATTTTTAAAGAGGCATTAAGAAATGGCTTGATCTCCTGTGTCAGACTGTAAACTAATCTGCTACCCAGGCTATTTACAGCTGGCGGTACAAGAAGTTACCTTTCTCTGTTGCCATCCTTTCAGAATTACCTTATTCCTCTAGATTCCTCCAACAAGTTTCTTAGTCTGAGATTTATTTTCCATTCTCTTGATTTCTACTGGAGCTTAGAACAGGAAAAGAATTTAGTGGAATTCCTGATTTTCTTTTTGCCTGTTACTAACCTGGGGAATGATCCTAGTTAAGACTGAATTAGGTCCCTCGCTGTGCAAACCTTAGAGATCCTGATTAATTAATTTGTTTGTTGTACAGCTGCCGGTTGAGTGGTTGGTATTTGAAAGTAGAGCCCAGCTGCAGCATTTCTCCCAGCAGCTGTTGGAGGCTACCTCTTAGTGTTTTAGCACTTGAAACTCCTCAGATTTCAGTGTGTCAGAATGAGGTGAGTCAGCAGGAAAGGCAAATGCAGAAAAATGAGGTGTTGATTGTTAACTCCAACTTGAGATGAAACTGTCTTGGTCAAACAAAGCACAGATGGAGAGGAACATTCTTTAAGAGAAAGAGACAGCAGGCAGACCACAGACCTGATTTATTTTGACCTTATGCATTTTGAAGTCAAACAGCAGGAAACTCTCTGATGTGGGGAATTTCTCCTAGCATCAAATAAGTTTATGGGGCCAAGAGCATGCAGGACAAAAGTAAATATATAAATTCTCTTTCAGTTGAGTAACTCTCAGCACATTCAGCCTTTTCAAGGATTTCTCAGGTCTTTGGAGAACCAGATGTTAAATATAGAGTGATTTAAAACTTCCAAACAATGCCAACAAGTTCGTGCCATGATTTAGTTAAAGGGATAATGTATGGCTACTTGACCTGTCAGCTAAGCACCTGTGATGTGTTGACACTGTTTCAAAAAGTGGAATATGTAAAATTTCTTAAGAAATTTTCTTCTATAACGTTTAATTTTTGTATACTTTGAAGCCTAATCAACAAGAACGGAGATTAAATCTGTGAAACAGATAGCAGCTAACAAGCTCTAAGTGATGTGCATGTGTTAGAAAAGCAAATTACTTGTTGGTAGTACTGGCCTGCTAAGGTTTAGGCCTGGACACGTTTCAATGATCTGGGACCCAGGGAGAGGTTGACAAAGCTTAGGAAGAACGAAGCCCACTGACAGTGGACACAAAGAATGCAGAATTTACAGTTTGCAAGGACATCTGGCAGAATTCACAAGATAAGAAAGAAACTCATGAAGCCAACCTAGCAATTGTGCTGGAATCAGCTCTGACTGGGTAAAAGCTAATTCCAGCAGGGGCAGATCGTGACCTCCCACTCATGGACAACCAACCCAAGGAACCCCCTGACCCAAAAGAAGAGAAAGACTGAGCATGTGGACTAATTAGCATGAGAAGTGAGAGAATCATTAACCAATAGAAGAGAGAATACTAATTAATAAGAGAACTTTCTATGTAACTTGTAGCCAATGAGCACTAATTCCTAAAATGTCTAAATAGTAAAAAATTTTGAGAGTTGGCGTGCTTGATTTGTGGAATACCACTGAGCACCCAGGCTTGCACAACTCTGAAATAAATAATCAGTGTAACTCTTGAGTGTGTAATTATTGGTTTGCTGCACACTGGGTAACAAATCCAGTTCTTGAGAACTACACCACTACCCACAGGAATGATACCAAGTGTGAGATAATTCTCCAAAGGACTTATTTCAGAAACAAGCCAAGTTCCTGACAATCACAACAGACAATCACTGAGGGTGCCTGGGAGAGCTTGAGCCCAAGTGCAAACTCACTAGTCTGATTAGTGTAGAATACAGACAATACCTGTCTTTTGAGGCACCTGGTCTGAATCTTTGAAAAGTGGGTGGCCCGGAAAGAATTAATGATAGGTGAAATAGTAAAAGATTTATTATGTTCCCATCAAATTTTGGGTCTCAGCACCTATTTAAAACCTGGCCAATTATTAGCTAATTTGCATGCACAAATGCCTATTTTCTAGGACACAAACAGGTGAATTTTTTTAAAGCATAATCACCTTCTTAATGAAAGCACAGAACTCACAAGATGCTTAGAAATCCTAAAGTTGGAATAGGCAAAGAAGAAACTGATGACTAACTCAGACATGAGAGTAGCTCTGAGAGAGAGGGATTTCACTGTATAATTTATGGGCAGCAAAATGAAGAGAGGCTAAAAAAGCAGTGAGAACTTTTGGCCCAATTCCTGCTGAAAACTTAGAAACTATACTCCCCATCTTATTATGGCAAAACAAAACCAACCTAACCATTTAACAGATGATCCCCTTGCTATAAAAAAGCTGCCAGCTTGTATCATTTTGGCTCATGTATTTGGCTTGGAGATAGGAACAGCTGGAGCAAAGCTAAAGGAAAAACCCCAAAGCTCTTTCTTCTTCTTTTTGCTCATGGACACTGAGTTTAATTAACTTCATCATCCTCTTATTAAAATCAAACTCTTCTAATGGGGCTTCTCCTCTTCCCCAGACCTTTTATTCATGCTGTGCTGATACCAAGGAATTTTTCTTTTGGCTGAAGTTATCTGGATATCTCTCAAAGCACTCAGCTTAAAATTGCCTCTGAGAAAGCTAATACTAAGATCCCACAGAGAAAGAAGCAAAGTCTTAAAAATTATGTTGAATGGAAAAGCTATTTTTCACCTTTAGGTAATCTACCTCTGTGAATTATATGGAAATACTATTAACAGTGTCAACAGGCCAAGAAATAGAGTTTTGGGAGTACACAAGAGCTCAGGAGACAAAAAGAAACCAGCAGTTTATCTCCACCATCCAAAGCATTATGCTCTGCAAGGGGGAGCACCTCTCCTTGCAGCCTGTGTTAGTGATCTGCTCCCAAAGACCCTGGGCATACCCGTGGGTAATGTGTGCTGTCGTTCTGTGCTTTATTACTCTCAAAGTGAGGTCACCCAGAAGACACCTTCAGATATCCATGTCACTGCCCCAATATCTGAACAAAACTTTCAAAATATCAAAGGGCATTATGAGCAGCGCTGAACATTTGCACAGGAAATTGTACGGACAGTAAAAGCTCTCAAATTCTAAATTGGCATATAAGCTACCAATCACCCTGTGGGGTGATGAGCTCCGTGGATATGCCTATTTCGGTGTCACAGGATAACACAAAAAGGAAATAGTCACACTTGTTTTCTTATTTATTGTTTAGAAATTCTTCTATTCCTTTTTACTGCCTGAATACAAATCCTCCATTTGTGGTCTTCTACCTGCAAGAGAACATGGCTTATTCTTCTTGCTTGCTTCCTTACTTTTTTTTTCAGACTTTGCTTTATTTGGGAAATACAGTGTTTCAGCACTAAAATGAGTCTTGCATTGGGCCATAAATTCTGTCAAGACTGTGCACTTCTGTTGCTTCTGCTCCTCCCTACCTGAGCATTAGTTGGTCTCTAGCTGGGATTAACGACATGTCAGGGTCAAGATTAAAATAGAAATCTTCACCTTTCCTAAGTGTTGCTACCTCTGTGGATGCCTCATATCTGACTGTGTGCACATGATGCTAATCTGATAAACCATGGCCTTTAAAAATTAGCTTTTCAATTATTCCAAACTGGATAAAAATTTAAAGGAGAAAAGGCTGTTCTGACGTTAAAGCCATTGATGTAAAAGGGAATTAAACCTGCGGAGGGTGACTGCAGAAAAACTAGAGTTGGGCAGAAAATCCCTGACATATTCTCATGCGCAGATCTTTTTAGGTATCTGCAAGGGAGTACCTCGTGTATTTTTTCTATTCCAAACATGTCAGCAGAAGTATTAGAGATATTTTTAGAGAACTGGCATCCACTCTTGTGCCTGTAAAATCAGGTGCCTTAATTATCTGATCCAAGTTTTTAAACATTATCAAGTGTCAGGACATTTGTGAGTATTTAGCACTTCGTGAAAAAATCACACCATTTAGGTTTGCATTCAGTCTTCCCACACATATCTGTACCTGCTGTATTTCGATGCACTGTGCATCATGCAACTGTTAAAAATCAGTGTGTCAGTTCCAGTCACACTGTGATCCCTGGTGAACATGGGAGGTACTGTGAAGCTCATCTCTTCATTATAAATACCTCACACTTAAGACTGATCCCATATGTTTTGGTGATGTCTGACCCACTTGCTTCCAGAAATGTCTCAACTGGCTGACATGCCTGTTTATTTTCATATTTCTAGTCACATTCTTGAGCTATTTTCTTTTTTAAGTAAGTGTGCCCTGATGTTCCTTCACTTATTTTTGACTGAGCAAACGTGCTATGCTGTTTCTGTACCAACCAACCCATTATATTTCAATATGAAATTGAAGTAAACTCCCTTTTTTTTAAGAATTTGCCTTTGGCGCAGTCTTTAACACAGAAATCAAGATTTCAGTTTTGTAGGAATTATAAAAGAATGAACCAATGTAACTCCTACTTAAGGTAGGAAACATTTTGGAGACTGAAACCCTTTTGCCAGATCGACCCCATTTCAATGTTTTTTTGGCACCTCTAAACTAGGGCTAGACCTATACTAGTTTGGTTCATGGCATATACTTAAACTTTAATAAAATCATGTGCATTTGACAAATCTGTATAAAACCAAACTCTGTCATCCAAATATCTGTAGAAATATTTCTAAAATAGAATTAAAAATATTAGAAGTTTATATGCATATTTTGAAAGCAACTCAACTGAAAGTTTAAAAATGCATAGAAAGAAACTTTTTCTTTCTAGCAGCTAAGAGCCAATGGACACATTATAGTTGTACATGAACTTCATTCTGTAGTGGTTCTCCATAAAGATCCCATACCATCCTGTACATACCCTTGGGAAATGCTTACTCGGTCTGGAGCAGACAAGTCAGTTGTTTCATTAACTTGGAATATGAAAAATGCATACTTTCATTTTTGTCTTCCATCACTTTCCATCCTGTCTCTATTGCTTTTGTGCGAGGGATGCCACCGAAGCGATTCAGACTCCGTTCGGAAAGGGAGACAGCATGTCAGTGTGCTCAGAATCAAAACAGACAGAGCACGTACAAGCTTGTTACAGGACCTGACTACAAGACTCTTGAAATGAAGTGAGTACATGGTCTTCACTAAAGTAGAATTTTTATTTTGAAGACTATCCCACTTCTGCCATGATATTTTCCTGCTTTTCATAAATTATGAATTCTGAAGTGAAGAAAAGAATTACATATCAGATTATTACTGAAATGTCAGAAGGTCTGTATTAAACCAGATGTTTGACTACTAAACCTTAATAATTCATATTTCTGAGGTAACATCTATTCTAAATATGTTCACTTTTCTCTAAAAATAAAGAGACAGCAGAGAACCAAGTGAGAAAATCAATATGAAATACCTAATATTTTCATCAAATCACTACAAAATTCTTTTAGAGGAAGAATCAAGTCAAAATCAAAACATGCTAGAACAGACAAGACTGCATTTTATGAGTGAAATATTATTGAAGAGTTTCTGATTAGCATTTATATGCAGTCTCACTTCAGTTACAAGAACAGCAGAAGTGCTTTAGCTCAGTTTTGTTCCTCCATAGCACAATGCCTTATACCCTTAAACAACCCAACTAACAAGCCAAACAAAAAAACCTCTCGAAACTAGGTTTTGTTTTGTTTAAGAGATCGATTGTCCTGGAAGTGATTTCATCAGTTTTCGTTTCCAGGCTCTGTCAGTAACTTCCTTAAAGTCCTGAAATAATACTTGACTTTTGGAAGTAGAATGGACTGAGTTTGATAATGTTTGCAAAGCAGATTGAGACTTCAAACTAAAATAATTTTCTAAGCACTAAGTATTATATTTGACCTGAGTCGAAGTTAAAGATGAGGTTAGATCAAGTGGAAAGTGAATAAGCAATGCCAAGAATACAAGTTTCAGAGAAAAATGCAGGGTTTATTTTTAGGATAAGAAAGTGGAGAAGATTGAAATAAACTGCAGGATTAAGTAGTTGCTAAAGGAATTATCTTTGTGCTATGAACTCTTTTGATCTCTTCTCATTTTAGTACAGTTTAAAAAAATTACAATTCTTTTTAGCCATCTACTGTAATAATCCTTTACCTTCTGAACCAACTGTTTGGAAAAAGCAAAACCCATCACAGGCTGGAAGCTTGTGCAGAAGCACTCAGTGAAACTGAGAAAGTTGCTTTGCATACAGCCATGACTGACTGTGGCTGGAGACTTATCCAGAGGCTGTCCTTTGGCACTTGGCTCCCTGGTATCCAAGTATCAGTGCCACACAGAAAGACTGTATGGAAAATTACCATACTCAGTCTGAACACAGCCTGAGCTAGGCTGATCTTAACTTAACTGGCACAAATGGGTGGAGGAGATTATGCTGATTCTGTTACATTTTACATTTCCTCTACTCCTGAGCTAATGTGGGAAGGGAAATTGACATTCAAAGAAACTGATTTCTGATTTCAGTATCAGCTGGAGCAGTCTCTGCATGGAAGACCACAGAATCTGCATTTCTTCCCAGTTTTGTTAATTGCCTCAACTCAGATGGTTACTCATGTTCTCTACCAGAATTTGTCAATATTGGGAATCTTCCATCAGCTCTTTTCTGTTTTACCTGATGCCTTTATGTAGTGTTGGAATTGTAGCCTTTAGAATATTGACAGGTATGGACATGAAACTCAGTCCATGTCTATACTGCAAGTGAAGGTGTGGTTATGGAGTGGGTGGGTGTTTCCAGTTCATTTTGCCCTGACTTTTAAGATCTGTATGTCATTTAACCATCAGTCTATTTAATAATTTCATTTACAGATGCATCATTTAGCAACTGTTTGTTTTTCTTTCTTTAACAATACAGTTTGAGTACCTTTATAGTCTGACTCCTTCTTAATGAACAAAATAAGTGCTCTAGAGTGTTAAAAGTCATGGGGCCAACAATTTTCTTTTTTTTTTTAATAAGTGTATTATGGAAACCAATTCATTCTTTGGATTTGGCATAAAGTGAGCTGATTTGATTTGTTTTTATTTCCTCATGCTACAGGCAAAAAATAAAATTTATTTTAAAAGGAACATACTGTTCCTGGGATAAGAGAATGTATTTAAATAAGAAGCAGACCATTTGATCAGGGCTGACATAATTCCATGCAGGTGCTACCTCAAAAATTGGAAGTTTTAATGTTTGCTGCTTATTACTCTCTTTAAAACAAAACAAAAAAGAAAATAGAAACATTAATTTCATTACCTCAACGCAGAATTTCTTTTTTGTTTGTTTGTTTGTTTGGGGCTTTGGGGTTTTTTGTTTGCACTCCAAGGATGCCAAAGTACAGTTGCCTAGGAAATGTCAATTGAGTTTAAGTTATAATTCTAAAACTGTCACGATCTGTTGGGAGAGAGATGTTTCTAGAAGATCTGCACAACAACCAGCAGTGACTCTTGCTTCGTGTTGTAAGACTCGATGATACTGGACTCTGGTGGATATTATGGTTCTTTCCCCTTGCCCAACTGAATCCTGTGATTTTTTAGAAGCTCTAAAGCCTCAGGATCTGAAATCATGAAAGGGACAAAGGGGCTTCAAAAATGAAAATTACTTTCTTGAATTTTAAAAACATTCTTAGAGTTGTGTTTGAGACAAGATGCCATGTCAGAGATCTAAAATCATGGAAAAAAAAATTTTGACAGGTAGGATTATTACTTCGAGAACCACTGTGAGCATCAACCTGAAATCTTTGAGGCATGAAGAGGCCTGAAAGCTGCTTTTTCTTTGGGGCTTTATGGCTTTGACTGACACCGTTGAAAGGTTTAGCTTAACCCACTTAATCATCCATTATTCTTAAAACTATTATTATGACAGTAGTTTCTCAAGTGTGGACAAGGCATGCAGAAACAGATGGTGAGCATCTCAAAGTGCTTATAACCTAAGTGTGAATATGCTGTTGTGAATCATCTCAATAATAAGCCACTGTCTTTTTAGAGCTGTGACTATCACCTGTTGTTGAGTGTGCTGCTGATTTCTGCCCGGGCTACTTAATTTGTTATCACCATAACAGTAGGAAGAATCACCATTAAGACTAGAGCAAAATCAACAGTTTTCCAGAGGCTTAGAAGCTGGAGTCAAGCCTTCCCCTACTACTACTCCAGAACACAAGCAAAATTTTGTCAGTAGTATTTGATGTATTGGGGTAGTGAAGGCTTCACAAATTTCAGAGGGAAGCCATCAGTTTCTCAAACCCACAGCCAAGCTTCAACAACGTGAACTACAAATAAATACAACTCATGCCAGAGTTTCAGAACCTGTGACTGTGTCTTTTGGAAGTTGATGAGTTGTTCCATGAAGTCCAGTCCATTCTGCTAGTTCCACTTCCTTTACACCTTCTCTGCATTTTTTTTAATCTGAAGTATCATAAAGATATTGAACATTTTTTGGAGGCAGTCTTCTCTGCATTCATCTCACCTCTGAATAATTTATTAGACTCTCTGATAAAAAGACAGACAGTTACAGTACCATTCTACATGCATTAGTGGCACACAAATAGTAAAAAGATAATGAATCTAGAGACTCTTCACTGAGTTTGATAAAATTCTTTCTCATCTGTTTCAACTTTCCAGATGTTTTTCCGTTCCTTACACTTAAAAAATAGGAAGTACTTGCAAGTCTGTGTGTTTTCCAGTTTAGATTCCAGTTATCCTTTGTTTTCATCTCCTTTCAGCCAGCAGAACAGAACCATTTTATGGGTTCTTATGCTGAAAACAAATAATTTGAAACTAATTTTGAAAATCCATTCTAATTGTGTTTACCAAAATAAGCACAAAGTGCACAAAGGCTCTGCTCAGGCACACAAGCTCTACTCTGAAGATGTGCTCAGACTCAGAAGAGAGCTCTAAAAAGCAAGACTGTAAAGAATGTAAATGCGCAGGTAAAAATATTAGATAAGTGCCCTAATAAAGCAGATTCAGCATCTTGGAGGTTGCCCTATTTGCCAGCTGAAGGACTGCAGTCAATGAGCTTTGACAACAGATTTAAGACTCAGAACACCAATACTGATCATGATGCTTGAGGTGGCCATCTAAAACACAGAGACTAGACAAGAATAAGAGAATAAAAGCTAGGTGTTTACTTGAAGGGCCTTCAGAGGTACACCCTGGGCAGTCAGAAGGCTACACCCAAGATGGACCTTGAGTCATGGGTTCTTCACACTTTTATAAGTTTGGTTCATTTGCACGTCAGGGTTAATTCTCCAGTTATAACCTCAGTTCATGATGTAATTACCCCAAATTTTCCCCTCTTCAGAGGCTTTTAGTTTACACATTTTGGGGCCTGGTGTCCTTGATGTGGAAACCTAGAGAGGTTTGTTATGTCTAACCAGCACGAGAAAACAGCAGCTGAGAGGCCACAAGAAACTGCAGAGTTACACATTAGGCAGTACAGGATTTGAAAAATATAAAAATTAAAACCTAAGGCATCATTCAAAACATGTGAAAGGATAAAGGTTCTTTTGAAGCTACTTTTTCATTGGTTTTAATCTAGACTGCAAGAGAACAGAATGAACAGCTGATGGCATAGGAGACTTCTCTGAACTGTGGTGACTTCTTTAGTGCAGCATATGGCTTATGTAGCCATTTCTGTTTGGTTAGTTATACTTACTGAATGCACACCCACGTATTGTTTTACTCAGTGCTGGAGTTAATCCTGTATTTTTAATAGAAGGTCAGTACATAAATAAAATTGGCAACCTAACATCCAGTATATTTTATGGCAATTGAATATGAAAAAAAATGACAGCCTGCTTCATTCAAGCCTTTGATCTATTCCTTATTTCCATATCTCTTATGCTTTTTTTCAGGAAAGATTTAGTACACTTATCTTTTAAAAAATAGGAGGCTCCGAGAGAAAGGAAACAGACAAATGACCTATTACATAAACTCACTGAAAAACACTCAGTCTGCATCTACCTTATATTGAAATGCAAACAGAACTCAAGATAGCACTGTTGCAACCGATAAAATCTTTGCACCACAAAAGTGCAGTTTGAATCTTGAGTTAACTGAGAGTTTTCAGCATGCCAGTTCATTTTCCTGCTGACCATCCTGATGTTTGGTCACCACAGTGGCCTTTCACCATTTTCAATTTCCAAAGATCTGAAGGACTGCTTCTCAAAGATCCCTGAAATAAATGGGTCTGATGTCCCTAATAACTTGGATCAGTTACTGCTATCAAAATTTCAGACCTTTGCAAGTTGGATGCTTCTGCAGGAAAATTGTTCAAAAAACAAATGAAGGACAGGTATAAGGGCTAAGCAGGACTGGCTTTAGTCTCATTGACTGAATTCGTAGTGAGTGCATTAAGATCAAGATAAATTAGACATAGCCCTCCCCATCTAATATCCAAGACAATTATGGCATTAAGGGTGAACACAAATCTTAAATCTTGACTATTTTGGCACAAAGTATCTAGGAATCAACCAAATAGCAAAGTAGCTGGAGATTGAGAGCTTCAGCCATGACTCCAAGCTTCCTGCTTAGAGTGGCATTTAACTTGATGAGTATTGGATACAACAGCTTTGGACAATTTAATTTCCCCATATGATTTCCTTCTTCCTGAGTGGAAGAAAAAGTTTCTTTGGCTATTTGAGCAGAATTTGGTTGTGAAACCTACTCTTTTCCATTCAAAATATTCCGGAGGACTGTGGATGCAAAAATTCAGCGGTAAGGCCACCATCAAAATGGTGATCTTCTGAACTTTGGGTAGGTAGTTCCTAGGGCTTTGATAAGATCAATTTTCTTCTATCAAACAACTCTGCCAAGTTTGGGGTTTTTTTCTAACTAGAAAGAAGAACCCCCCATTGCTCAGCCCTCTCTTTTTACCAGATTCNGGGGTTTTTTTCTAACTAGAAATTGCTCAGCCTCTCTTTTTATCAGATTTAAATACAAGCTTTTCTGAGCTCAGGGTAAATTTGTTCAAAAGATATTAGGGTCCCATATGTTCCTTTCTGTAAGGCATTTCTCTGGAACTTTTGACAGCTCAGATTCGGCATGTTTTTGGTGTGGTCTTTTCATTGGTGCTGCATCAAGGGCACCAATTTGCTGCATCATTTGTGTGCTAGCCAAACTACAATGTGCTTTAATCCGAGAACATGTTAACAAACTAATGCCATTAGCTCCCCAGTAGTTTCCAGAGTTACAACAGCAGCTGCACACTGGATGACTGAATATACTTCGTCACCTCTTGTAGCAGCTAGATGTGAATTACAGACATGTCGTGTTTGGGCTGTAACTTGGCTTTTGAAATAGCACCCACATTCAAATGAGGGTTTTATGCAATCTCTGACTTCAGTGATGGTGGGGTTTTTTTATATAGTACCTAATAGATGGAGTGAATTATCTCCAATCTGCTATTGATTTCCAACGTGAAGCAGCCAGCCAAATCAAATGAGAGCAATTTTCCAGCTGCTGTTGAGCACTAAATATTAGTCCCAAAATGTCATGTTTCTTTGCTTGGTTCTCCAGAAGAAGCTGTAAGTATTTTCATCAGGAGGCTGGTTCTAAATTCACTTCAGTGGCCAGGGTTTCCTTGGGGCATTTGGCACCTGTGAATTAGCAATTAAGTTGCCCCTCAAGAACACATGCCCAGTGATTTCCAGCCATTCCTTTCTAGCTTGTAGGTGAGAAACTTCCTCGGCTTGTTAGCCAGCGTTCAAACAGCTGAGGGAGAATACTCCAGGTAGAAATGAAGCAATAGAGGAAAACTCAGTGCCATATGAGAATCAAGACATTTATTTTTCCTGACATGAACCAGTGATTTAAACAGTACTCTAGGCACACGTATTGAGTTATGATGCTAGAGGTGTGACAGCAGCTTTGTAATCGTTTATCAATCATTTTAAAGATTCAGCTCAGTGTCTTATGAAGGTTTTTGGAAGGTTTGTTCTTAATTTATTGCAGTTCTCAGCTTCGATTGAGAGAATGCTGTAACACATGGACATATTTTTCCCTTGCCTATCACTTTTTTTTTTAATCTGAATTTTGTCTTACAAGGTTAAGTAATCTGAGCGTACTGCCTCCATAAACATCTTCTCTTGTATACATGCTTTATCATCACCTATCTTGCTGGTCCTCACTTACGAATTTATACCCACAAAAATGAGTAGTTTCCACCCAGCTGTCCACTATATGAAAGTATGTTTTCTTTGAAGAACTCTGAGATAGCAGGGATAAGTGATCACAGGAAAGAGCACATGACTGAGGGAACATCAATGAATTTTAGCTCTTCTCTTAACCCTGCAAAGTGCTGTAGAAAACAGGATTTTAAACATATTTTTAAAAATTATTCTTTTTTCTTAAGTCTCTCCCTACTCATAGCCTATCCCAGCCTTTTCTCTTTCTCAGAAATCTCTTGCAGCTTGAGCAACAGAGCAGGTGCCTCTCAAAGGAGCTCTTAGAAGACATCTGAGCCAAATTAACCTGACTAGGAGGAAAGCAACAGCACAATAAGCAGGTCATCTGTTTCTGAAGTTGTGTTCCTTGTCAACTACTGGCATTAAAAATTGCTAATTGTGCAGTGGCAGAAAGAGGGATAATGCTTGTTGCTCCAGAAAAAACAGGTTTCTCAAGATATTTCAATATCAGTAAGATTTTCAGAAATATATCTTTATTTTCCACTGGAAATAGAAGTGATGCACAGAGGTATAAATATTGCAACTGTAGATACCAAAATATAGTTTCAAAATATGACCATTTGCTCTGTAGGAGTGTCAGGAAGCTGTTTTCCAATGTGAAATGCATGATCAACTGGATAATAACGTTTCATGTGAAGGCAATCATGTTAAAGTTCATCTATTTTCCATGCACCACTCAGATCTAGGGATGTCTGAGAAATAGAATCACAGAATCATAGACTGGTTTGGGTTGGAAGGGACCTTTACAGGTCATATAGTCCGAAGTCTCTGCAATGAGCAGGGACATCTTCAACTAGATCAGCTTGCTCAGAGCCCTGTCCAGCCTGGCCTTGAATATTTCCGGGGATGAAGTATCTACCACTTCTCCGGACAACTGGTTTAGCGTTTTCATCTTCATCATAGAAAATTTCTTCTTTACATTTAGTCTGAATCTACCCTCTTTTAGTTTTAAACCATTACTCCTTGTCCTATCCCAACACCCTCAGCTGGAAAGTCTGTTCCCATCTCTCTTATAAGACACCCTCAAGTATTGGTAGGCAGCAAATAGAGGGGCACCAAATAAGGTATCAAGGGAAATAGAAGAATAAGCTCTAATTTTGCAATCACTTGGGCAGGGAGGCAGGGTGAGCATTACTCTGTCCATCTTTTACTGCTGTTTGGTTTCCTGTGCCTCAGAGCCAGTCTCATGGATGCCAGGACTGAGCTGTGCATGAAGATCAAGCAGATGCCACATGTTTACAAGTCACATGAACTTTTACATTTATCTAGTTACACAGGGATTACAATTTCTCCTTGTCTCCTTCAAAATGCACATGGAGTACTACTATGAGGAAGCCATTTGGAAAGCAGTCTAGGTCTTATGTGATTGTGGACAGGATCCAGTGAGCTTGAGGAACTAAAGACATGTTTCTGCTGCCCACTTCAAGGTCTGGCCACCTGGTTCTGTTGGCCATCTGGCTGAAAATCCATTATGGCAGATCCCAGTTGCTGAGTTGTCTTACTGTCTGGCTAAAATCAGCAAGTGGCTTTGAAGCCACTGGCTAAGCCTAGATCCATACACAGGGATTCTAGAGATAGGAAGGTAGGCAGTGGTTTGATGGTGTTGTCAGATTTGTATGCATTGACAATCTCTGGTCCCAAAAGTCAAATTGGTTCATAGCCTGAGAGCATTTCTGGGCTCCTTTGCTTCTTGATACACAAATTTATTCCAATGCCAGAAAGGGATTTTTCCATCTGTGGTTGGGAAAGGGACTGTGTACCTCATTCTCTGGCCATTTTACTGATCCAATTACCTCATCCTGTATTAGAAAGAATACATGAATCATAAAAATCCAACCGGCCTGGAACAGACTAGATGTCTCCTGGAGCTGTATCACTGGGTGCAGGTGTATTTGCTGAGCACTCCATGCATAGCACTGGCTAAACACACAACCTAATCTGAAGACATTAATCTTCATCATGGCATCATACTGCTACTGAACTGTGGTGGTACCAGGGACTGCAGGCTGGTCAAGCTTTCAAAACAGTATCAAGCCTATAATCAGGCTGGCAAAAGTCAAGTAGCTCTGCGTTCTCCCTTAACACTCCTTTGTCCTGCAAATCCTGCCTCTGTTAGAGAGTCCCTAGGTGATCTCATAGACCATAGGAGTACGGTATTACCCCCTCCTCCTTCTCACCACATGTATCCCTACTTTCTAGAAGGGTTTCTAGAGGCCCTCTAGAAGAAGAGGGAGAACCACATTTGTGTCTCTGATTTACTTCTGATTCATGCATTTTCATTTCATTGAAATAACAGTGAGGAGGAATGCATTTCAGAGAACTTAATATTAAAAAATTATTGCGAGATTAGAAAAGGTTTGTCAGTTGTAAAGCTAATATGTGCACTCAGTCTGAATTCTGTAGAATAACCTTTTTCTCATTAAGTGTAGCATTTTAATGAATTAAATTTATATCCAGCACTGCCTTGGACTTTACTGAAGATAATATGCTTAGAAGTCGGACCTTCGAGCTATAGGAACCACACATTGAAGTTAATTAAAGCCCATTAGTAACACTATTATTAATCAGAAATTATAGTATTGCCCTTGAAGCCTCTTGCTTAATATTTACATATTAGCCTTTCAACTAGTAATGAATTGACCTTCCAAATAAATTTACCCTAAGACAATACCATTAATACGTCATGTGTTAATTTCTTTTAACTGAACTACATCTTCAGAAATATATTGTTAGGAAAAATTGAAAAAAATATTATCTTGAAACATTTGGTCCAAAGTAAAGAATGGATCCAAAATAACTCCTTACAACATTTTAGCTTCATCTTCAGAGGCTCTTCTGTAGCCAAGTGAACCCAACAACATCTTTGTGCTCACAATGAACCACATCTGTTAGCATGATAGCTCTTGGTCATGCAGCCTTGGGAAATAAAAGGTGAGGAA
Source organism: Platysteira castanea (assembly GCA_013397175.1). Taxonomy (NCBI): domain Eukaryota; kingdom Metazoa; phylum Chordata; class Aves; order Passeriformes; genus Platysteira; species Platysteira castanea. Next base: position 371,358 of record VYXC01011987.1, on the reverse strand, counting down.
CTTCTCTAAAATGGAAAACCTTTTGTGTTAAGAAAATAGCATAAGAGTCTCTTAGGAAAGAATTAAAATAACTGAAAAAAAAGTCTTCTTTTCCAAAGTTTTCTTCCAAAGTCTGCATACAGGCTTGGAAAATCATCTGAAAACATCACAAAATGTTCATTTTAGAAAGATTAAACCTGAGATCCCAAGACATCCTATTTCAGGCAGTTTAAACACAACAGTAGTTAGGCATCCAGTTGTAGAGGGGAGGGGAAGCATACCACAAAAAAGTGAAGACTCTGACTTGCTGAGTTTTAAAGTTAAAATATTGGATTTTCTTGAATGTTAAAACAGAATCTGTCTCTTCATTATCATGTTTTCTGCTCTTGAATCTTATTTTTTCTTTTTTTTTTTTCCCCCCAGAATGTCTTTATCTGGTATTTTTTCAACTTAAGCATTAAGCAAGTGTGAACTGCACTTCTTAAGAAGGTTATCTTCTTAAACATCTTTATTCCCAGTAAACAAGATAGCATCATCTAAAGGAGTCCTAAGTTCACACATTAACTGTATTCATTTCCCAAATGATTAAAATGACATTTCTGTTTGTTACATGTAAGACTATTCCTTAGTGGGTATTGCAACAGCCTGCATTTTCAATAGATCCCTCTGATCTGTTTCTACTGCTAGCTCCAGCTGTTCTGCTGAGATCATGACTGTCATGTGACAATTAATGAAGATTTTTTAAACACAAATTCAAGTGGTCTTATCCTAATGGCCAATACTATATCAAACTTTCTTTGGTCAGAATAGCTGCTCCTGCAGATTGCAGGAATGGTGAGCTTCACAGTTCAAGCACTGGTCTCTCTTATGAAAGTCCAGAAAATCTTAATGAGGTTTTGTTATACATACCTATCAATTTTAAAACAGTCTGCCTTTTGTTTTCTTCCTCTTTAATATCACTTTATGTGTCCTCTGTTTTTACATTACCTGTCCATGTCCCCTCTACTTAATTCTATTTCTTTGTAATTTATTGTTTGATTTTATTTTTTTTTTATTTATTTAAAGTTCAGTTAATTCAGTTTCTATTCACCATTTTTGGTGAATTTTTGGCACTCACTGCTTGAGTCTTTGCTTTAAAAGACCACACCTGATTTGCAAAAATGGTTGCAGGCTTTGTCCTGTCCCCCTTCCTCTCCCTTTCCCCTATCACTGAGCAGAAGTACGACAGGATATATTGCAACTAGTTCATCATCATTTCTGTATCTGCTTGATACGAACATAGAAAACAAAGTGAATTTTTACCATCAGACTCTGTATTTTTTAAACAAAGAAGACCAAAATTCTCTTATCTCACTGTTCTAGATTCAGGTAACAAAGATCAAAAGTGCCTATAGCCCATTTTTTCCTTCTATCAATTCTTGTTTGTTAATATTCTGAGCCTCTTCAGCTAACAAAGGTTAGCTGAACATATGTTAAAAATTTAGAGCATTTGTGTCTTATAAAATCCAGGCCCAATGAGAATTCCAAGTATACACAAATCTAAAGTTTCCTGTAAAGGCAAGAGTAACTGATTTGAGGCATCAGGGACATGACTCAAGAGAAGGGAAGGAGAAAAGAACAAAAGTTTAGGATCATTGAGATGTTATCTCATATTCCAAGTCACCTTTTAAGGAAAGCTTCAAATACATTCAGATTCTCTGATATTGTTCTTTCAGGATCTTACAGTTTATCCCTCTGTTTTCAGCATATGTATCTTCTTCACTGAAGACAAAAGAAATTGAGGTACAAAGAAACATTTGACTTTTCAAAGAGATTTTCTGTATGTTTCAGAAATTACGTCAGCCATATTTTCTTCTCAAGTCTTTTGATGCACAGTTTTTGAAGTCATTTAAGATTTTGCTTCCTTTTTCCTTGCTTCAAAAGGACCCTACAAACTTTTTAAGAGCAAATGTGTTCTCCTCCTGAGGTCTCACCACTGTTGCTCTGAAGGGTCACCCAGCACCGTGCTGTGTAGCTCAGCACGAGGTACAGGAGATCAGCCACCCTCAGAGGACGAGGCTCAGGTCTGACTGCAGTCCATGGGAATACCCATTCAAAGTTTGATTTCAGTAGGTCTGAGCTACAAGTGCATCACTACCTGTTTGTATGCTGTCCTTAGACACACCACTCACACCCTAGCAAAATGAAAAAGCCCATGTGCATGTTTGTTAAATCTTATTTCAGGTATCTCTACATACAACATTAAGAGAAGTCACAGTAACTGTTCTGGTGCCCAGGTGTCAGCTCCTTCTATTTCATCACCATTTTCTTCCAGAGCAGCCATCTGTGCTGCTGCTGGAACAGTTTGGTACCTGGAAGCTGTTGCCCACACAGAGCAGGCATTATTGATTTCAAGGGTAAAGAGAGGGACAAACAAAATTCAAGCACAGCTGTGGGTGATGTCTGTGTCCCTCCTAGCCACGCTTTCTTTATGGCAAAGGACTGATATTTCGTTCCCTGATATTAAAATCTCCCTTGTCACCAAGTTTCAGTGGTGCTCATAGCACATTTTAGGGATCTTTCAGTCTTGTTTACTACAAGGTTTTACTGCAAACCTTTTCCTCTATTTCTTCTATTCCTATTCCTAGTTTATGTGAATAACATACTACCAGCTATTGAGTTACTGACATTTAACTTTTCTACTTAAGGTTGCTGCCTGCTCCTGGAAACATGCAATGTAAGCAAATAACTGACAAATCAATCTTTCCCTTGAGATTCTGGTGTAGAGGAGTTCACTCATTTAGAAAAGCTTTAAGGACTCAGACTGTGAGCTGATGTATTTAAAATACAAACAAACCTCATGATTTTGAAAACTTTTTTCTTGGTAATTATCCTGGATTCTGGTTCCTAATGCTGAGCACCTGATGTTTGACAGTAAGCTATGGGAAAGGTTATATGGAAATTTGTTTACTTCTACCTCAAGTTCCAATCTTGAGAGGAGAGGGAAAAATCAGGCATCTCAAAGGTACACGCTCCTCAGTTTTCTAAGTATTATTTTATTTAGACTCAGGCATCTATTGCCCTAAGTCCTTATTCTTAAACTACAGACATCTTGGAAACCTTTAGGCTTATGCTTACAACACTCCTTGGCAACACACCTAACAGAGAAGAAAGCATTCCTTTTCATAAAACATGTATTTCAGCCAGAAGTCTCATTACCCTGTTGTAAGAGCACTTCAGCATTTTCAGTTCTTGTATTTCTGCCCAGGAGGAACACATAGGTAGTGGTGGGGCAGGCTTCTGGCAAAGCCCAATTAATTTTGTCACAAGGATAATTTCAGTCTTTAAAAATTCTTGTTGAAAGATGAGCATCATAATATATAACAAATTAATGTGAATAAAAATACTTTTAAAATCCTGTTTGATTGGAGAATGCTCTTGACTGTCCTGTGTTTTTCTGCAGTTCAACCATTTGGCTCATGCCTGTTTGCAATTCAGAAGGATTTGTATCACTTTCTTGTGTCTGATCATGAGTCATATTATGGGGCTTTCACTTTATGATTGGCTGACTGCAATTCATTTCAGATGTAAATGCTTGCAGAAAGTGCATTGTAATCTTATTTTCTGTACAAGCCTTCAGATATGCAAGCTAATGCATATACTCTGCATGAATATTAATTTCAGAAATTCAATCATAGAAGTGCTTATGGGAAATGATCACAGAAATGCATTGATATGAACATACAGGCACTACCTTGAAAATTGTGATTTGATAAAGACCTTCTCATTTACAATCTAAAATCCTTAAGGACCTCAACTTTTGCCAGAATAATTTTCTGACAAAAGGCTTTCTTTATTAGAACGGATAATAGATTTAGGTTTCCTATTCTTATCTTCAGTTTCTGACTAGTCTCCTAAGCTTCATAAGTTATCTTTCTCTGTCTGACCCAACTGTTTCATGCAGAATGGCATAGCTTCAGCTAGAGATAGTGAGAGGTCATGGCTTTCCTTACCTCCTTTTCTTATCCTCAAACACATTACCCAACTTCAGAAATGAATAGTTGGGAAGGACCTAACTTCATAAACCTTAGCCAGGGAACTGCTGTGTTTAGGCATCCAAGCACACCTAAAATAGCAACCAAGACTATTGTTCTGCTCACCCATTTCCATGCTACCATTAACACAAACCTTAATATTGTTGGTATGACCTGGGAAAGCTTCAGTGTGGGTAGGGAGAAAGCTGTACTTCACACTCTCGTGGTGGCATACAGGGGACTTCCCCGTATGTTTTTGGATGTTTTTGATTCCTTGTTTAAAATTAAATACTGACGGCGCTTAGGCCCTGGGTCTACAAGAAAGTTCACAGCTCTCAAACACAAGTCAGGGGAAGCACTGCCTTTCAGCTGTTAAAGACTTTCAGATGTTAAAATCTCTCTGAGATGCACTCTAAGTAACTTCTTCCTTAATCGTTTTCCTCAGCTGAGTTCTGCCTTTTTTCATCTGACTTACCAACTTCCTCAAATTAAATTTCAGGTATCTTTATTTCCTTATGTGTTATTTAGGCCTTTTTGCTCTGATTTGCTCCTCAAAGGCAATCCATCTACAAACTATTGGAGGGGTAAATAGTGCTTCATGGAGGTTCCCCCGTGGAAACCTGGACACTTGAGGTGCTTTTGTTATAATCTGTGATCAGATTTCCCTGGGAAGTCTTCGGTTGTTTTTAGCTTCAGCAGTTCCATGAGATACAGCAGAATGGAAAGGTTCATTGGGAAATGTGGGAGGTAATGTTCCATCACCTCCATATTTCCCAATTGTTTTACAATGAAGGATAAAGCATTACAGTGCGTCATTCTATTACATTGTCATGTTTTCACTGGTGCTATCACTGCATGGTCCATAAATCCTTGCAATGAAAAGAGACTACTAAATTCTCTATACAGACAGTGTTAAATTCAATGTGTTGCCTTCCGTTTCACTTCAATTATCAACAGCTAAATGGCTGCAACCAATTCTGCACCTTCGTTTGCGCTGCCTATCTAATAGCCTGATTTACATCAGTAGCACCAACACAGAATTTTAGTTAATTGGCGCTTCAGTAGCTAAATGGCATTTCATTGTCCTAGCAAAACAAACATGTGTTTATGAGTTTTTAACTAAAACTGTAAGAGCTCGAAATTATACTTAGTTCATCAAGCAACAAAATGGTTTTCTATTACAATTCACCTTCCATAATATTACACAAAACACTACAGTATTCTCTGGGGGAGGAAACAGCTTGTAGTCACAATAGTGACAGGAAAGGTGTAGACACTGCATAGAAGCTTACCCTGTAAAACTGTTCCTTAGATAATTCTGCTGTACAGTGGATGTGGAAACTTCTCCCTGTGAGTAAATTAATTCCTCAGAAGCTGTGCTGTTCTACCACAAACACTTCGATGCATTGTGAAATTCACTTCTTTTTATGTTCTGCTTAAGTCCTGCTGACACCCAGAGGGACCTAGAAATAGCTTCTTAGCAGTAAGATACTGTTTGTTTTATTGCTACAGTGTTGCCCAAGGGCTTCTGCTATGATGAAGCCTTGTTTTTACTGTCACTTGGTATTGTTAATTCCAGGCATCCTAGAATGATGAGTTATGCCCTTGAAAATCATAAGATAGTCTTAAAAATAATGAATTTAAAAACCATAATAGTAACATGCCTCAGGGATCCATCTTTTGAAATTAGAGTGAGTGAGAGTCCAAAGTTATTCTCCCATAAAAAACCCCAAACCTTACATTATCAAGATACAAGTGTGATGTATTCCTCTGATTTTGGGAGATGTGTGTTTTGAAGAAAAGATCAAACTAGATGAGGTCTTTTTGCTAGTAGGAGATGTATAAGCATATCCTTATCCATAGCCCAGTAAATGGAAGATTGACAGTGCAGTGTCTGAGGTGTGGTTGAAGAATGCAGTCAGGGTGAGGAGGGGGGACAGGGGAGCAAGTGGGCCAAACTCTCGGTTTGTGTAGGTGAGGAAGTTCCCACTGGAGCTACCAGAGGCAGCACAATCTGTGTGCACTGGAGCCTGGCCTGCTCTGTGTGCCACTCCAGCACGTCAGATGCAGCACTCGCCCTGTGCAACATCTACCTGGTGCTTGCCTCCAGAAACCAGCCTTGGAAGTGTGTCATAAAGCTCAATCCCACCCCCAGCCTCGGGGAATGGAGCAATTCAGTCAGTGTGCTTCCCTTCTCATTTCTGTGATGACTGAGAGAAGAACAGACACGTGCAAGGAACAGAGGATGTAAGTCCATGTAAGAGAGAGATGCGAATGTGAAAACCCTCTAAGAAAAAGTGGATGTGTTTTATAAAGAATTGTGATAAGTTTAAGGAGTTAACAAAGAGAAAAGGTATATGTAAAGATGGAGAAGTGGGGAGAAATGAACATCCAGCAATTAAACAGAAAAAAAATAGAGAAAGATATTAGAAACCCTGATTAGAATTCAGCACAGACTTAAATGTTCTGCAAGGGGCAGTTGCATATACTGTATGAAACACTCTCAAGGCATAAGCTCAACATTAAGTGACTGATAACTGTAATAATGACCATTATTTCAGTTCTCCATGTCAGCATTCAGAACTGAAAAAACAGTCCTGCTTAGAGCTACAGAGTACTTTAATGAACTTGCAAAAGACAAAGTCAAGAATCTCATTTTAACTTTGGGGAGAGGCAGTTTAATATCCTTCACTTTTCAGAAATGATAGAATTTCTCTGAAGTGATGACGATTTCTCAAGTTGGTGGCAACTTCAATGAAAGTCAAAGAAAGCAGATAAAATTTTTCATGAGAAAAGAACTAAAACCCCAATGCTTGTGAAAGATTTTGGTGCCAAAACAAAATAACACACTGAATTCTCTCTGAATCTCAAGGGAACACTTAATCAGCCTTCCATAAGCACTACTGAAAGATGCATAGTAAAAATCCAGTACAACTCTTTAAAATCTGTGCATGTCAATGCTAGGTCAAGGAATAATGATCATGAAATTTTGATCCAGAGATTTTTCAACTCACAGTAATATTTGTCTAATTGGTTTTCTACTGCATTTATGTTTCTGTTTTGTTCACAGTGGAACGTGAAAAAGTTAAAATTGAAAGGAAATGCCTTAAATTTTCCATCTTCGAAATGAACATAATGTGAATGAGTGTTGCACTTGTAGATTGGGAGAGCAACAGCTTGGAGCGATTTATAGTAGACCCAGGATTGCGTCCATCTATCCACCACTGTGGGCCTTAGTTTGATGTTGGGAAGGTCCATGTTGTTAGGCCATTCTTCCACCAACACACCGTGCTTCACCAGCAAGAACATGACGGCAGTGTCAGGGTTGTTGAGTCTACCTGCACGGTGTGGGCTCCGTAAAGCTGTTTTCCAAGATTTTGAGGTGGTATCCAATGCTAGTACTGTTTCCATTAAAAGATATTCAAATGCTGCTATGTTGTGATATCCCTTTCTGCCTCATAAGCTTCCTCTTATGTAGTAGTGGGCTAATAACCGCATTAGAATTTTTTATCAGTTCCTTTCTGTCGTACAAAATCAGGAAACATTTACTTTTTGGATGCATTCATTAGCAGTCCACATCCCTCTGAAGTAGTCAAATGGCCCATGTTGATATCTCATGCTGCTATTCCCCGCTGACGAGGCTCCAGATCCCATGATGAAGTGTTTTCTCCAGCTGAACTGCTGTGAGGCTTTGCTGTAGTCTCATGACTCTGGTAGTCACCATCTCTCCAGCTAGCCTCCAAGAACAAAATTTTATTCAGATGCAAAGGAGTAAAAATGCAAATGAAATCTGGAGACAGCTTTTAAATGATGAAGCTGCTTTCCCAAGAATAAATTATGCCATAATTCAATAAAGACAAACATGGGGATAAAACCCCCAAACAATAATATGACACTAAAATTAAGATGAAAAAGAGGACACTAAAGCTCCAGAGAGAAATATGTAAATGCACTGATATCTGCTTTATGGCTTCTGTAAGTGTAAATCAGTAGTATCTATGTCAGTATCACTGCAGTCAGTCTGTGGACCTGGAGTGAGAGTAGAAATTTTCTTTATAACATTTCAAATTGGTTATATTGAAACACTTCTGCAGATGTTAAATTAATTTCCTCCCAGTCACCCATGGGTAGGAATCCATGAGAGTCTCAAAGGATTGATTAGAAAGACAGTAACTACATTTACTAAATTTATCCACAGGTATGCCTCAGACCAAAGCTGTAGTTTCAGTTTTCTGTGACTTGTCTGAATACCAGTAACGAAACAATTAAACTCTGTAGGAAGTAGAGAATTGGAGCTGTGTGCCTCTCTCTTAGTCCTAGCTTTTATTTATTTATTTATGTACTTATTTAAGAAGTTAATTGATTTGACCTTCAGTTGAATACAACAAGATTTCTCTTAAATCTTAATGGGCTAATAGAGGGGATTTTGATTAAATTTTTCTCAAGACATAACTTCATTCTGTTTTAAAAACTCCACATATCTTCTCAGTTTTCTCTGAAGTTTCTATTTAGAAAAATATTAAGTCAGAGAAACTAACACTTCACAGAGATGCTGCCACCACCAGCAAGCAGCCATCTGGCTGTACTGAAATCACTGCAATTAAGGATGGAGATGTGATTATTTCATTCCTCTTGTCCATCCTCGCTCATGGAAGGCCTTCAATGCTTATATCACTAGAAGCGTTTGGATGGATAGATACAGTTTGGAACACTGCTTTGCCTAAAAGCTGGAGCTCAGAGCAAGGTGAGAAAATAGTCTGTAAATAGTTCATTAGAGAATAAACCAACTTTGAGCTGGCTGAGGACAATTTTTTCTCTATTTTCTTTTCCATAAACATTTTTGTGTGTAAGGTTTTGTTCTCATACCCACACAAAGGGAAACTCAGAGGCGTCCAAAGAAATGTGACGGCATGACAAGGCTTAGCCACTTGAAAGAGGCTGCTTCTGCTGTCTCGGGTTTTCAGTGGGAAGTGAGAAAGGCTTTTATTCCCTTTTCTTCACAGATAGGATGAATGTGGGGTAGAAATTTTTACAGTGGGCTTTTTGATCTTCCCCAAAAAATAAAGAATTCTGAAGAACTTCTGCTTCCAATCAGCCTCTGTCATAAAACAGACTGAGCCCTTCTGCCGTGGGACTGCTGAGGGTTGAAGAACAGCAGGTACCAATCACTACCACAACAGTGCACTGTTGACAATATTTTGCCAACAGGGACTCTGGGACTCCCACCCACAAGATAATTCAGCAACTGGAAAGCCAGGGAGTGGTCAGCAAGGCTCACAGTTTTCTACCCCCAATCAATAAAGCTCCAAAGTGGGAAAAGTATTATTCCATTCACAAAATCCACTGATATTGCCTTTCCATGTTCATAAGGTTCTGCAGAGAAAATCCGTGCTGATAGCCTGATCCCACTACAATCTCTGCTCTGGCTATGTAGCCATAAGGAGAGAGGGACACAGGCCCCCTCAACCTACAGCTTAAAACTTTATTGTGTGCTATCCCAAAGTGTGCAAGTGAAAGAGATCAGAGCTTTGTGCTGTAAAAATGCAAAGTGTGAAGTGAGACCTTACAGGTATAACTCCAGTAGACAGTGTCTGAATCTAGGTGGGATTGTCTTGGACTCTCTCCTTGCCTCATTTCACAGAGCTGTTAAAGTGGGAGAAGAGCAACCACTGGCACTTGTTCTGGTAGCTGTGGCAGGTACAAGGAGCTGGATTTGAAGAGAGTGTTGTCTAATGATGTGAGAGGAATACATAATAACACGAGTTGTGACTTTGTGTGAGGTTTCAAGTTTTTAGTTATACAGTGAAGAGTGAATACAATTTATAAAACCAGGTTACAGTTTTTTCAGCTGAAACATATTATACATTGTAGATTTATATTAGAAAGCAATGAAGACGTTATAGACAAGCTTGTTTTAAGGCGTTACCTTGGGCTGAAATTGAATAGAACGACAAATACAAAAGAGCGTTTAGCACTTGTTAAGTGAAAGTGAGACTCCTCTCGTCTGTCATCGCTTGCCTGTTGCAAAAGCTGGGTTCTGAGTTTCTGAAACTTTGAAACACTGTTTTCAGAAAAAAATTCTGCCATTTGACAAGAAACACTTCAATCTCTGCTTGTTATTAAGTTCACCTTGTAATCAAATTTTGGATATTTTGTACAATTCACAGACTTTAATATATGCTTAATTATGTAAAGTACATCTTCAAATGCATACTTTTAAATTTCTAGTTACCATTTTTCTTCTGTTATTACAGTCTCATACATTAATTTACAAAACCATAAATATTTTATTTGTGACTGTCTATCTATCAACAGCTTTTTTTTTCTTTTTTTTTTCCCCACTTTTTTTTTTTTCCTTTTTCTTTTTACTGATTTTCTTCTGTATTTCCTGACTGTGCCTTTGGGATTTTCCAGGATTTGAAACAGTTCCCAGCTGTCATTCTAAGTTTAATTTCTTTCTTTCATTAGGTATAGCTTGGTGAGTTACAAGTTTTCACTGTATGAAACTGAACTTTCAAAAAGTCAATGCATTCCTGTCTGGTATTTAATCCTGTGTACAAGTACTCAATAAAATGCAACCTCTTCCTAAATAAAGGTACTCTTTGTTGCCCTTATCTTGTCCTCCTTTTTTATCTTGTAGCTTGTTTAAGAATGAAAGAGAAAGAGACAAAATATATGCCATCAGGAATTGCAAACACACGGTATTAGGAAGTGTAGATGAGTGGTGTTTACAGGCCAGGATTCATTTTTTTGCTGGGTTTTTTTGCAGGTTATTTTTTGTTTCCTGGTTTTTGTCTTTTTTTCCCCCTGAATATGTAATAAATGTTTTATGATGAATTAAATAATCCACCATTTATTATACGAAATGCTACCACTAAAATACAGATTGCTGCTTACCATGCCTATTTTATTCGTTCAAATAAAAGACAGAGCACTGCCTCCTCTGTGCAGTCTTCTACTTTTCCAAGCTATTGTACTTCAAGTTTTTTCAACAACAGTTACAAAGAAAGTTATAAAGAATATTGACCAGCTCTCATGGGAAAAAACTTCTAATGCCATAATAATTTGTATCAGTGTCTTTTGGAGGTAAAAGATTGTGATTTTCAGGATAGTCCATCATTGTTGGTGTTATCAAGGCTACCATAAGAATTGTTTTAGAAGTAGAATCTTTACATTTAAAGAAAAAAGTACCATTGATCAAAACCACAATAATTATATTGGCTCTGATTGTATAAATTTTATTAATGACAGATTTCCTTGTAAATGAAAGACCACACATTCAGAAATAGATGGAGCAATAACCAAGGAAATTAATTTTGTCTAGATTAATGACCAGTCTGACACAATACCTGTTCCAACAGGGACAGTTTTACAAGGACCAGTTTCTATCCTGAATTTTGAAGACATCTCTTCTACTGCCAGCAGTCTATCAAAGGACATGTGTATCACAGACTGGGAAAATGCAGAATTCGTGGAGATAAATAGATAAATCTGACAACTTATTTGGAAAATATGATCTATGCCAGTCCTATAGGAATGCATTAATGATGGATAAAGTTCCTATTTTTTGTACTCCTGACAAACTTTCAAATGCCTGCACAAGAACATGAGTTTGTGATGCACAAAACCTGCACATAAACATTAATAGTAGAAACTCCTTCTCAGCTCAGAAAAATCCATGTTGAGTAGTCCACTTCTGGAATATGCCACTTCTTGCCTTTTTCTTTCTTGCACTTAATCTGAATGTGCAAATATGGGCATAAATAGGTATGAAGGGTGGGGCAGGTTCAGCAGAACAGAGTTTGGAGTTGGTAGATGGAATTATAAAGTTTGTAACAGTAACATTACCGTGGGTCTTCTCTCTGTAAGAGCTTCTATGAGAGACATAGGACTGACAAGGACTTTTTCTAAATTCCTTCTTGTTTCACTCATTGTCTAAATTTTGTAATGTACTAACAGTGCCTAAAACTGAATACTTGTCAGCTGAAGATCACAGAAGATTTGACGCAGATTGCAAAATCCCCAAACAAAAGTCACTTTAGCTTCCATTTAATCCCTTTTATAAAACAGAACATAAATTTATATCACATGCCAGTCCTTCATACTAGCTTAGAAATGGGAGAATATAATGTATTCAATTTAGATGCCATGTCTATTTAACCAAACCTGCAAATGAAATTTTGGGAGTAAATTCGAGTTAGAAGATAAAATGTATGGAGACACTGTCATGTTCTAGCAACTCAGTGTAGCACAAACCTTGGCTTCCTATCACATCTGGAAAACAACACCTCAAACAAATACGACACCTACCAGTACTAAAAGCTCTGGATATTTCCTGGCTTAGAGCCCTAACTGGTATAATAATCTATGGCACCTGAACATTCCTGATGGCAGCACTGTGATCAGGAAGCTAATTAGCTAGGAAAGGGAAATATTAACTCATCAATTACTGATTGCTATCCCATTATGTAAGGAAGCAATCATGCGATGGAAATGTACAAGCCTGGAGGATAGAAAAGGCCCAAAGCAATTTTGTGAGCATATATTGGTCCAAATATAGGACAAAAAGAACAAATAAGAGGTCAAGTCCTAGCACTGAGGGGCATGCTGCACTCATGAATAACCAACGTGTTTGAAGTCAGTGCCTGCTAGGGAGAGAGGAACCTCTGCGTTAGCAAATCAGTGACCCATCTGTAATGGGGAAAGCTGCAACAAAAGTGAGTGGGTAAATTGGAGCCTCTAAGGTCAGCAGCAGCAGGTTTCTCTTCCCAGTGTTCAATAACAGCAAACAGAGAAAGTGTTTCTGGGAAGTACTCTAGCTGGTGTGAAATTAAAAACGAAATATTTCTTTTTGCATCTGTTTTTTGTTGTTTTTTTTTTTTAATTTTTAAGTTTTGCCTGTGCAGACCATAGGTGGAGAAAAGCCTCACAAGTCTATTCTTCCTTAGGGAGGTACTTTGTGTTACAGCAGCTGCAAATTTAGCTTACTGAGATCAATGGAAATGTGACTTATGTTGGAGTTCTGCTCTGTGGTACTGACTCTAGTATGGATTTATGCCTTGTGAGAACTGTATCTAGAATTAGTTCTTTACTTCAGAGAGACATTCTCTTTCAGTTGCTTATTATTTACATATATTTTAGAAGTGAACAAATAGCATCTATATTATTTTTGGTATTTTTAAACCTTAGAAAAACATGCAATGATATAACTTTCCATAAGCCAACAATTGTAGATTTTTATGTCTCAATGGGATTTAAGTCAACCCTCTGGAAACATTCTGCAAAATGTTTTTATAAAGCTTTAATCTATCAAAATCACATACTGAAATCAACAGATATGATAAACTAAATACATTAAGGGTTGAAAAAGGTCTGTTTACCATCCTTAGTGTTCGCTAAACAGTTTGTATTTACCTTCAAATTGAAACACTGCTCTGGGTTTGTACATAGTGATCTATATTCTTACCTTCTACGATTTTGTAAATTGCCATTAATATTTACTCTGAGGCAGATTTTGCTGGTTTTGGTGATGACGGCACTTCCTTACCTGAACACACAATAATAACACTCCCGTGGAAAATATTATTTAGCGAGAGTGAGATATACTGAAAGACTATGAAGAATACTTACAATTTTAAAAGAGCATGCAAGACATATTCTTTATGTTTAAACAATGTTACTTTATATGAAGTTGCATATAAAATTACTCCTCAGAAAACTGGGAGAAGACAATGTACTTTCAAGAGCATGTAACTGATTTCAGAATAGCATTGGATGTTACCATGGAAACCAAGTACTTCAGTTACTTTATGAAACTGCTAAACAAAACGGATTGGTTGAATGATAAAACCCAAAATATCAGAGTCGGTCAAAGATCTATTCCAAAACAAGTTGTCTGCTATGGGGAGATGCCACTTAATCTGTCACAAACTTTAATTTGAGAACACAGTATATACAGTCCCACCTGGGCACTTCTGTAGGCTGAAATCGTGGCCTACACTGCATGAAGGGCCACAGAAAGGCACTCTGCCTTAGCGTGAGAGCCCTTGGCTGATAAATCCCCTCCAGTAAGCATGAGATCATAGTGGACTGGATGAGATTTATGCTGTTTAGACCTAAGAGTAGCACTTTGTGCCACATCATATATGAATTCCTTGAAAAACATTAGGACCACTTTTGATATCTTTCCATTGTGGAAATTAAACCATTTATAGCTACTTGTTCTTACCCATCTTTTACTCATTCTCCTGAGAAGGACTTTTCTTATGCCCTGTGGTAACGTATCTGCCAACAAACAGTTGGATAAACTGTTCTGGAAAGCAGACCAGCTGGAACAGAATGGTGCAGTGAGAGACTGCCACATGCTTTTTCAGAAAGCTGAGAATCTGCACCAGTAACCTATAATAAATCAGAAGCAAAAAAACCCCAGCAATTCAGCAATAACATCACACACAGCAGAGGGAAAATAGAGATGTGAAAGTCCATCAGCACTGCAGAGGGATTCAGCACGAGATGGTAAAACAACACAAAGGAGTTTCAGGAAGAGATTGCAAGGAAAAAAATATTGTCATTATTAATAAAATGAGAAAAACTGGACTTGATTTTTTATAATACTTTCCTTGCATTTTAGAGAAAGTAAATTCTGTATTGTGGCATGTCTACAGGTAGCAGGCCTTGAGAAGAGACTTGAAAAGATGGTTTCGATGTGTTGGATGCCATGAGCAAAGTAATTAATACAACACACTCACAACTGCAACTTTTCTTGAATGTTTTTGGGACTAGGGTAGGGATTGAAATGCAAGAACAGTCTATTTCTGGAAGGTCTTTTACTTCTTAGTCCACTCAGTCCTTCGTGCATTGTATGGCCATGCAGACATGAATGTCCTGTAGAAAAGATGCTTGGGGGAAGCTGGCCTCTTGCCTTTGGAAAAATTCACCCTCCTTTTGCAAACTGCTGCTGGCTCAGACAGACCTCTGAAAGGGAGTCCAGAAGCTGGCTGCAGCCTGAGTTAACTGTCACATAATGCTACAGATGGCTTGTGGGCTGAAACACAGAGTGCTGTTTCATTGTTAAGTGCTTAATTGATTTGCAGGGTAATTTTAGAATGATAGTTTGAACCAGTCACTTGAAATATTTTCGTTTTTTCCTTAAGGAAGGCAAATATTGTCAGGATTTATATTTTTTTTCTTTTAAAGGTCACTGATGAGTGGTTGACCTGTAAGTGTAAAAAAATGCATATCTTCAGGTCACTAGCTTTCTGATGAGGCCATCTGCTTCAAATTGCTGGGAAAAAAAGGGCAGAGTCTCCTGCTGGAAATTAATAAATTGACTGAGACATGCTCAGGAAAGTTTATTTTGCTACAGGGAAAAAAATATTTATGATCTCATCTGGAGATCTGTTGCCCTGGTTTTTGTAAGCCTTCTGTTTTTAACCTTGGAGTCAGATTCTTTCACACAGCTTCGTGTAAATAACAGCCAATGTTTACTTAACGGAATTTTCTGTTTTTCATTCCTTTTGTGATAAGGGCACTTTGATGAGCACCTTTCTTCTCCAGTGGAATTGAGAAGGAAGTGACACGCTCTCCAATCCCTTGTGGAGTTGGGACGTGTATATGAATGCGAGATTGTAAATAATAAACAGATTATTCCTTCCTTTCTGTTGAATCTGGCAGGTCCAAGAGCCTCTTTATTGTGTCTTCCCAGACACAGAGATCACCTTCTACCTCAAGCCAGAAAGACTCCAGAAGCAGGCTGCATAAAGATATTGGAGAACGGGTTCCATGGGAAATCCTGCACTGGATAGACTGGATGACCTAAATAGTCTTCTGTGTCTCTAATTTTGAAGTATCTATGATTTTCTCATTAAAATCTCATTCTAGCTAGTGCCACTACAGATGCAAAAGTTATTCTTACGTGTGTCTTATCTTCCTTTTAGAATTATGAAAGCTCTCTGCTTTGATCTTGTAAAATAGATCAAGTGAAAGGATGGATGAGTATGTTTTTTTATAATTTACCAATCTATTAAATGCTTTTGTGGCCCTTGTTGCAGTCACATTCGAGTGTCCCATATCATCTCTGTGAGACTAGAATGCTCTCACTTACTTTCTTCATTTCATCTGTGACAATGAAAGGTCACACAGGACTTCTATGTCACTGCACAAATCTCAGCCTTCTACTTTTGAGCTCCTTGACCACTTACCCATCACACTATTTGCAGGTCCAGGAAGAGCTGCACACAAATGCTGGTCTAAGAGAGGAAATTTACTTTGTTTATAATTCCAAGTCTCCTACAGAAAACAAAGTACAAACATTTTTCAATGTGTTGTTGTTCATGCCTTTATTATATGATCAATTTGGGGTGCAGGGAAATAAACACAACATACCTAATTAAGTTATCTGTTATGTTTGCAGAGATGAATGTATGACTAATGAAAATTAATGTCATTTTTCGGTAGTAAATCAGGTGCATGTTGCTCATGCAATCATGCATGTATAGTAGCAATGGTAAGCAAACATGGTGCCTTGAATCAGAGTTCTGACACAGCATAAAACCACTTTCAGGACCAGAAAAATGATGCCAGCAGTTTCTTAAATAAAAAATCTGTCTTCTGGACTAAAAAGTTGTGAATGAAAGTGAGCAGAGATTACATGATGAGAGTGTCCACACACTAGGAAAATTAGGTGAGGAAAGGGCTAAGAATCTGAGTGCATAAAAGAAGCAGCAGATGTGTGAGAGGGCTCTGCAAAGCCCGAGAGTAAGTACGGTAAGTAAATAAACTGGAGGAAAGACATGAAGACCATTGAAAAACAGAGTGGCTTGCCAGTTGCAGTAGGTAAAACAAAATGTAATTTGGTAACTGCACTGCGGGAAGGTGGACTTGAGGAAAGAAATAGTCTGGGGCTAGAAGTGTCAGACAGCAATACCACAGGTGTCAGTGTGTAGACAAAAATTCCCAAATGGATGGAGACTGGTCCACAGAAGGCTACTCCCTGACACAGCACCTGAGTATTCACACGGAAAGAGACATTAACAAGCTCTTGGTTCATGAGCAGGCGGTTTTTGGGTGTTGCTCTTGCTGTCTCTCCCACAGAGAACTGATCCTCATGTTTACCTTAGCCCTCAGATGGAACAGGACTGGGAATTCCTCCTGGGTTGTCTCAGTACCTTTTCAACTGTGTTCTTAGGGTTGCCCAGGGATTTCCCTTTTTTAAACCGCTCATTTTTATCTCCACCTGGAATAGAAGCAGGGATTCAGGTCTGACTGTCTTAAAGTGCCTGGACAATGTATAGTTGGGAGGAATGTCTGAGTCCAAGACCCAAATATCACCCTCACTGACCTCTCGACCTCTGCTTTTACTCTCTCTCTGGTTTAGGTGTTTCTCAGCACCCCAGTTCCTTGTCTGAGAGTGAGGTGTACAAATGTTTAATGCATTACCTGGAGAGAATGATGCTAGGAGAAAAACTTAAAACCACTGTCAAGTTTTCTATTACCACAGGTCCTGCCTGTCTTTGCAGAAGCATAGCCCTAAACTAAACTAATTTTTAGGAAAGGGCAATCTCCCCTGAATCTGTCTAAGTATTGTACTGCAGAGAATTGTGGCATCAGAACTCTACTAATGCAGAAACTGTCTCCTCAAGCTTTCACTTCTGCTGAATGTTAGCCCTAGTCTAGACCTCACCTTACACCTGGGAAGCCATTAAATGGTGGAGGTGTCTGGCAGGAGTCCTGAGCTGTGTCTCAGTTCATAGGAAGGTTGAAAGTAACAGCGGAGGTTCTGACAAGGAAAAAGCCTGGAGCTATAGTGAGAGTTCAATCTGTCACAGCAAGCTGGAGGCTACTGCTAGGTTTTTTAGCCAGGGTAAACAAAAATAGCCCAGAGGCTTTGAAAGGTTCTTCCTTAGGTTTTATTATTTTTGGCTATTCAAACCCTGTTGCTGGCTTTCTTATTCTCCAAATTCTAACTCTTACTGGAGACATAATGCCCAGCTGCTACTGAGGCTATGTGCATTCCCAGATTACTGCTAGTGGGATAATTCTAGCGACCTACCCACATTTAGTTTTGAAAAACCTTTTGAGCCCTCTTTCCCTCTGTCTTGTCTTCCCTTCAACTAACCCCTTCCCCTAAAACAAACCCTAACCCTAGGTTCTGCCTGTGTATCCATACTCTACATTTTTTGGAAGAGGAATTCTAGCAGAATTCTCCAGTTTATTCTAGAAGAGTTTTTGTTCACAGTATGAGAATCTTTGCCATATTTTCAGTGCTCTTAATCCTAACCTGTCTTGGAGGCAACAATATTTGATCCTGCAAGGCACAAATTCAGCCCCTGCAATAGCTTTTTGAAACACTCTGGAAGATATTTAAATGAGTTAAAATGTTAGGGAATATTTGTATCTTAACAGTGTCAAAATGCTCGCCCTGCTACCTCTGGTACAGTATCTACAGGCAGGTAAAAGCAGTCTCTAGCCCAAATAGCTTAAGCAGACAGGAAGAACATAGATGATGTGATTGATCTTATCTGTCAACAGTCTGACAAGAGAACAGCCTCGAGAAGAAATGACTGCAGATGTTCCCTGTTCACCACCTACCACAGGATGAAGAGCAAAGGCACGTTTAAGGGACAGCTGCACCCGTTCCTTCCTCACACTCATCCTTCATCACACAGACATTTCTCCCAATTGTATGTTTGTATTGGGAATCAGTCTCTGCAGCATCAAGCAGATTTTGGCACTAGTGGAAATAAACCCCAGAAACTGAAATGCACACGGAAAAAAAACAAGCACTCTATGCAGAAATAAGTAACAGCAGAATCATCTGGGCATGAATTAAAACCTCTCCTGGCAGCAACACTAGGGGAGTGGAGCATCAGCCAAAACTAGATGAGCCGTGCCCCCTGGATGTGGGATTCCTGACATGACTGACTGGTGGCAGACA
Organism: Platysteira castanea; assembly: GCA_013397175.1. Taxonomy (NCBI): domain Eukaryota; kingdom Metazoa; phylum Chordata; class Aves; order Passeriformes; genus Platysteira; species Platysteira castanea. Next base: position 352,431 of record VYXC01011987.1, on the reverse strand, counting down.
CAACTAGGCAGACAGCCATTCTCCTAGTAATGCAGTCCTATTGAATAAAGCCTGTATCTGTAGGCTAATGGCTTGAAATTGCTCAGAGATTCAGTAAAAGCTCTGAGGAGAAAGGGAAAATAATAGTAATTTAGATAAATGATAGGAGTCTCCCCAGAACAAAGGCACTTTAATACAAATGTGTTGCCATCAATGGTGGTGTGTGTACTCTGCTGTAATTAGACATTTTCTGCTAAGGCAACACAAAGCCAGCTGTTTGGCCCATTGTGTGGGCCTCCATTTGCTAAGTCTCAGTTGCACATGCGAGGCATCAGGCCCAAAAGACTGGTTTGATATTGAAAATATGAAAACATTCAAAAAACCACACAAGAAAATGGCAGGGGGACAGGCTGGCAATCACACAATGAGCTGATTATAGAGTGCTAATAATAAAAGCATCGTTGTTATATTGCTGCCAGATGGACCAGGTACAGTTACTCATGAGACACCTGCTTTACTGGGGTGTGAACCAGCTCCAATCAGACAGAATGCAGCTGTAGGATGGATGAATCCAGGCAGTCACTGCAGGAGAACACACATACTATGTGGATTTATTACCAGACAAGCGTGGTGTGAACCACGTCTGATTTACCAAGGTAAAAAAATGTTGTAACTTGCATATTTCCTGCTGTGCTGGGTTACTTCCACTGGTTCATGCTGAGTTCTTGTAAAAAGCAAAATCTGCAGAGCTTTGGACCCTTGCTGCGTAGACTATATGATACACTTTGACCTGGGTTGTAGTCTGGTGTAACCTGTCAAAGCTAATCTTATTTCTATCATGTGAGGATATATCTCTGCATAATTCTGAGTGTTATAGAACAATACAGATAAGAGCAAGGTCTATCTAAATGCAAAGGCCCTAATACACTCCTGAATACCTAGGTATACAGGCAGATTACATCTACTACTGGCTGTGTACAGACATTCTGTAAACAGCATTGCTGAACTGTTTTATATAGCAGAGCGACTGCAGAAGAAAACACCTACTGAGTTCTTGGGTATATCATGCTCATCCTCTGAATCCACTGATCTAATATCAATCTTTGTATAAAGGGAAATACAGAGGATGCAGTGGAAGAAAGTCATGCCAAGGTGAAAGTACTTTCAGCAAATTCTCTTCTCAAAATATATGCACAGCTTTAAAGTTATTTCCTCTCAGATACACTGAAAGATGTCTGTAGTTATTTCATTGATTTATATACTGTTTCAACCTTCCTATCCTCAGAAGAGCAAATCCTGATTATCTCTGGTATGAGAAATAAGAGTCAGGTTTTCCTGAATCTCTTTCTTTTGTTTGTTTTGTTTTCTCCGGGTTTGAGCAATAAAGGAGGTATGCAATTATTATTATCATGTATAATGAAATGATACTGTGAATGTCATTCCCTCAAATATCTTTTGGGAAGAAGAGGGAACCAAAGCAGAATAGTAATTTGTGTTCTTTGCCATTTGGTTAACACACAGGTTCTTTGAAAGGATCATATAGTAGTACTAATGGACTTTGTTGTCAGTTTGCAGAGCCTGGGTGAATGTCATGCATTCAAATCAGGAAAGTTATGGGACACTTATCTGAATGTCATTATTTTGCATTCTATCCATGTTGCATCTAATCACTACTAATTTTCCTTAAGAAAATCATGAGGAATAAAGGTTACTATTTAAAAACCCATTCTACAGATAAACCTTCTTTTTTTTTGTCACGCACACCACTTCATCTCAGCTCAGCACGACCGAGTACCAAACAGGTAGTGTGGAACTAGCCCACAAGGACCTTGGAGCCTGTGTATTTAAACCACGTGTTCTACATTTCCAAACTTGCTGAGAACTACACTAGGATTGACTTTAACTTCTTGCTCTAAAGTGAAAATTTTCTCTTAAGTGTTATCTTGGTAAAACTCACAAATGTAAGATAGAAGCTGTGCTTGTTAAGCAATGGGAAACTGACAACTATAAGATTACAGACCAGAAATTAAAGAAGTACAGGAGAACTGTACTGACATACAAAGAACAGATTGGAGTGAATTTTGGACTTCAGCTACTGAGCTTCTGTGAAAGTCTCATGGCTGATTTGGAATAGAATCTGGAAGTAGAATGGGACAAGCTGAGCTGGGTAGCTATTTAAAAAAAAAATACTTTGAAAGTGTACAACATTAAAATGACCCAGGAACTGGTAGTCAAACAACATTCAGGTGAATTATGGTTACTTAGAATCAGGGCTTATATTGATGTTTTCAGGCACATTTACTCTTCTCCTCTGGCCATCTGTTGAGAGGCCATTGATCTCTAAAGGAGATCTGTCGCAGTCCGGTTCGTGGCCTGCACTTCCCCTGAAGACAGCTTTGTCCATAGAAAGAATCAGGAACAATATTTTTGGTAGATATTCATGGATGTTTTATTTCTCTGACCGCATGGCAGCCAGGAGAGACAGAGATCCAGCACGTGGTAGCCAGGTCAGGCACAAAACCTTTCCCAACTGTCCCCCCAAGACCCAGGAATCACGGGACAACCCCAGTCCCCGGGGCAGGGAGAACACCTATAACCAATAACGAACAGGATAACCCAGGGAGCCTGGAAACCCCTCAGACCATGCTTCAGCTTCCATGCCCATCCCCCAGGGGGGCAGACCTCCACAAGATCAAACGAGATCATCCAGTTCTGACTTATGTAAGCGGAAGATCAACTGCCATGCTTTTTGAAAGTAAGGGTGAACAAAAATACCAAAACACCAACTCTCTGTATTTTGTGTTCTGAGCTGTTTCTATGTTCGTACTGTGAGAAAAAAAAGAAAAAGCAAAGATACTGAAATGACGGAATTTTTAACAAAGCAGAACAATATCTATTGTTGTAGACAATGGTTTGGTTGGCATATAAACTTATCTTACTATTAGCTGCAATTTATTTTTCTTCCTGTTGTAGCCATCTCATAAGCCTGCAGGTAAATTCTTATGATGGATTTCTGATTCTACTGTGATATTATATTGCTTTTGAGTGGAAAAAAACAAAAAAAGCCCCGTATTATGCAAAACCAAGAAATAAAAGAGCAATAGATCACATATGCATATCTTACAGCTAGGAGCTTTACTGGCTGTGTATCATGATTTTGTAACGATCACACAGCAGTAGGCATTCTTATTATAATATTATCCTAAACCCTCTGCAACTGGCAAAGTTTTAAAACCCTTTCCTCACATGAGAAGAAGAAAGAGGATGGGGAAAGTTATGTTCCTAATTCAGCCATGTGGTAAAATCTAACCACTTTTGGCAGTTAGTTGTGACCCTATGGTCTCCAGATGCCCACATTTCTGTCATTTCCTCCATGCATGCAGCTATTCATACCTTTACTCTTAACATTTATGATTTCAACAAGTACTTGAGTATCCTCTTGACCTTATCTTCTGGGACTGATTTTGTACTTTGATGTTCTGGGACTGAAGATGTTCTTTGAGTCTGCTGAAGGAACTATCAGCAGGAAGAAATGTCTTCCTGTCTCCTATACCAGAGTCCAACTGTTGAAGCACTTACCTGTTATTTGTGAGATATGGGTTCATATACCCCTTCAGTATATTTTATGATAAGGATTTTAATGCATAGCCCTCCAGAGGTGTTGTAGAAGCCTGTTGTGTGGTGTATCCTGAGTCCTGATTCTTCCACACAGTTCTTCCTCTTTGTGTAGAGCAGGGTCCGAGTTTCAGAATTTTGCTTCAGATGGTGATGCCTTGAGTGGCTACCTAGAAACAGAGACTGGACAGGAGTAAGGGAATAAAGGTAGGTATTTATTTGAAAGGCCTTCAAAGGTACACTCTGGGGAGTCAGAGGCTGCTTCCAAAATGGACCCCAAGACGGATGACGAGTCACAAGTTCATCACACTTTTATAGGTTTGGTCCATTTGCATATCAGCATAAATTCACCAATTAAAACTTTAGCTAATGATGTAATTTCTTCAATTTCTCCACCTCTCTTGTGGCCCTAGCTTGCACATTTTGGGCCTAGGACAGCCCGAGTGACCTTGAATAGTAAACTCAGAGAAGCTTTGTTGTGTCTATCTGGCCTAAGAGAGCAGCTAACAAGCTACAAGAAACTTCAGAGTTACACACTAGGCAATACAGGATTTGGAAAATATAAAAGTAAAAACCTAAGGCATCAATGGGACCCCACACAGCGCCATTTACAAACCTGAGGAGTGGGCCTGCGAGAACCTCCTGAGCTTCAAGTCCAAGTGCGAGGTGCAGCACCTGGCTCGGGGCAATCCCAGAAGTGAGTTCAGGCTGGGAGAAGAACTCATTGGGAGCAGTTCTGTGGAGAAGGGTTTGGGGGTTCTGGTGGACAAAAAGCTGGAATTGAGCCAGCAGGAAGCACTTGGAGCCCAAAAGGCCAGCTGTATCCTGGGCTGTGTTAAAGGAGTAGTAGCCAGCAGGTGGAAAGGGGTGATTCACCCCCTCTACTCTGTCCTCCTGAGAAACCCCAGCTGGACTGTTGCAGCCAGGGCTGGGGTTCTCAGCGCAAGGAAGGCTGAGCCTGTTGGAGTGGGTCCAGAGGAGGGCCATGAAGATAAGCAGAGGACTGAACCACCTCCCCTACGAGGGCAAACTGAATTGGTATTGTTCAGCCTGGAGAAGACTTCAGGGACATCCCACTGAGGCCTTCCAGGCCCTAAAGAAAACTTATAAAGAAGAGAGACAGGAAGTTTTTACAAGGGCAGATAATAATGGGACAAGAGGGAACTAATTTAAACCAAAAGAGGAGAGATTTAGATTAGGTATAAGGAAAAAATTCTTCACTGCGAGGGTCGTAAGACACTGGAACAGGTTGNGAGTAGTAGCCAGCAGGTGGAAAGGGGTGATTCACCCCCTCTACTCTGTCCTCCTGAGAAACCCCAGCTGGACTGTTGCAGCCAGGGCTGGGGTTCTCAGCGCAAGGAAGGCTGAGCCTGTCAGAGGGGGTCCAGAGGAGGGCCATGAAGATAAGCAGAGGACTGAACCACCTCCCCTACGAGGGCAAGCTGAATTGGTATTGTTCAGCCTGGAGAAGACTTCAGGGACATCCCACTGAGGCCTTCCAGGCCCTAAAGAAAACTTATAAAGAAGAGAGACAGGAAGTTTTTACAAGGGCAGATAATAATGGGACAAGAGGGAACTAATTTAAACCAAAAGAGGAGAGATTTAGATTAGGTATAAGGAAGAAATTCTTCACTGCGAGGGTCGTAAGACACTGGAACAGGTTGCCCAGAGAAGTTGCGGATGCCCCATCTCTGGAAGTGTTCAAAGCTATGTTGGGTGGAGCCCTGAGCAACCCAATCTAGTGGGTGGCTTCTGAGCCCACGGCATGGGGCTTGGAACTAGATGATCTTTCAAGTCCCTTCCAACCCAGCCCACTCTATAATTCTGTGATTTTATGATATCATGCTGAATATTAACATCCCTAATCCTCCCTCCTTGTGACACTAGCTCCAAGTGCCTATCTGGTGAATTGAAATGGATGTTGAGATTTTTTTTACAGCAGACAAGACTTACCTCAACAGTGAAGTTGGAAAGTGCTTCGAAGTCAGCTCTTGTCCTTAAACACAGCCTAATAACCTCTGAGTAATCAGCAAGAAGAGTGAGTGAGAAACAAAACACCTTTCATTGCAGGAGCCTTGATGCAGTATAAACCAAACATCAAAGAAGTTAAGCTTATAAAAAAAAATTCCACACTGGATTTTGCGATTTTTTTTTTTTTCAGAAAAGATGTATTCCTTACTATTACACGTCTAAAAAGTCCCATGGACATGGCTGAGGACTAAATTCTGGTGTCCTGGCAAAATCATGGATTTGGCACAGCATATCAATTATACCCAACCAATTTTGACCAGAAGTTTCAGCTGCAAAGTCCATGTTTGTATTTACCCTAAATGGACATGTATTGTCCCAGAGCTGACTGCATTTTTGAGGAGAAATCCATGTGATTTCACACATGACTATATTCTGTAATTAGGCACTTGCAGGGCTTAGTGGAAGGTGCATGTAAGTAGAAGAAAGCAAGGGACCTCTGTGACCAAAATAAACTGCCTCAACTCATCCTTTGTCTTTTGTGTAGCAGATAGGTGGGTGATGAGAGACAGGAGTTTGGGATTCTGGTCAGTCTCAACACAGACACGAGAGGAGCACCTTGCTGACCTTCTGACACTGCACCTGGAGCCTGGTGCATCTCTGCTGACTTAGAATCTAACCCTTGCTTTGTAAATCTGCTCAAGCATGCAAACATTTGTGAAGCTGGAAAAAAAAAGACAGCCGATATTGCTACATGTTATTTACTACTTATTAGTAGTATGGGGAAAAAGCATCAGTGAGCTCTCTGCTTTTCTGCTTGTTAGTTTCTCCTCTGTCAGCTTGTGTCAAGGATCTCAAGTGACTGAACCTTTCAGCAGAGAGCTTTGGGCTTCATTTGCCACTGACTGCTGGTCTAATTGCCTTCCAGCCCTGGACACAGGGAAAGGGGCTTAGCATAAGGACCCAAGGGCTTAAAAAGCTGAAGATAATGATGACAGCCACGCTGGTGCAGAAATCAGGAACTCACAGAGGTTGTTAAGAGCACTAGATTTCAGTTTGACTCTGATTCCCAGACACAGCATTCCTCAAAGATGATGCAGTTGTCTTTATCTGGACAAAGAATCTTTTCTCCTTATGACAAAAATGACATTCACCTCAACATGTCTTTTTAAGCACACAGCTTCCAGCCTGAGAAGGCATGCCTTTGTGAAGGGAAGTTGTCACGACTCTGTGTGCATTGCCTAGAAATCAGAATTACTGAGAATTTATTGTAGCTGAAAGGGCAAAAACTTGCACGTTCCCTCATTACTTCTTGTCACCAAGTCAGCCTGGGGTTTAAGTTGAAGGAGCAGAAACTTCACTTAGAAACCTAGAGCTATTAATGAAATTTGCCATGTGATTCTTGTACAAGACAAGCACTTGTGGCATGAAAAATCAGAGAAAAGTTAGAAAAATTGCGAGTGCTTGGGCAGTAGTTTGGTCTTGAGAGGAGACATGACAACACCACTACTGGCACCAAAGCACGTCCTGACAGCGTCTCCTCCAGCCCTGGGATTTGTTGAGGAAGGCACAGCCAGCAGTTGCAGCAAGAAGAGCTGTCAGCCAGGGTCTGTCTCTCCCAGTCTGGGCTGGACCTAATGGCTGGGAAAAGGTTTTGCCTCCCTCAGTGGGAAAGCACACACTTGCAGATGTTCTGCTGGGCTCCGGGATGCTCAGCTGCCGTGGGATCACTGTGGGATCACATAAACCATAAACCAGAAGTGCCACAACTGAGCCTGTTCCAGTGCTGCTACCAGAAGCAGCTGGAGCACTGAACAGGGGCCCCTCTAAGATGAAAGAGAAGTGGGGTTGACAGGATATCTCCTGGGAAGATATCTTCCAGGGAATGGAAAATGTGGCTGCTGCCCTGAGTGCTTTTAAAAATTGATATCAGAAATTTAAAAAAAATTACAAATTGGGCATCATGATATTTAAGGTTTGTATCAAAGCAATAATATTTTATTATAGTAGAGCAGTATAGTTAGTTTTAGTCTATATTTTTAATCTTACACTTAACGTTTTCATGATTTGGGGAAGGGGGCACACAACAGTGTTGGTCAACAGTGATGACTAGATTTTTATTTTCACATGCTTAAATGTTGTGATTATCAGAAAATTTCTGATGCTAGTCTGTAGGGAAAAATATGAATTTTTAGTGTTTTAAGGAAAATGCTGATTTCCAAAAGAAATTGTAGTGAAATTTTTTCATCTGGAGAAACTTAGTGTGGAAGAGGACAAAGTTTGTATATTGAATAGATATCCAGAGCTGATAAGAGCTAAAGGACAGGAGGATGGTCTTTAAACAGCTGAAGAAAAACACTGTGGAGGAAAACATACAGGTAGTCATACAGCTGTCAGAGTTTTAGGGAGAAATGGTTAGGTGTAGAAACATTTAAAACACAGAAGAAAAATGATTGTGATGGAAAGACAACGAAGAACTGCTGTGCTGGGGATCCAGGTTTTCAAAGCTTTTTTACAAGTATAGGAAGAACCTACTAAAATATGGAGAGACCCTGGAGCTTGTTTTGTCACTAAAATGAGCAATAGGACTATTGCATTACTGTACAAAAGTTGTTTCCCAGTAATTACCTGTGTTGGCTCATCCTACTGCTGATGACTTATGTGTCATCAGCAGCTCTAAAAACCCTAAAGAAAGCTAGGAAGACATTTGGTGCAGAGTTTCAGGCACTGGGGAGTTGCATCTCACTACCTGACCCTTTTTTTTGAAATGATATTGGGATTACATGTTGGCTGATCTAAGCAAGTGCTGTTCCCAGACGGATTTCTGCCTGAAGTTTGCAGAAGTTTGAAAGAAACAAGAGATAAAGGTCATTCTACTCTTGTTTTTTTTTCCCTTGGGTAGCAGATCATTGAGATCGTTCACCTGCACTGATTCCAGATAAACAAACAGGAGAGACATAATTGTAACGAGTGAATACCTGACTTGTGTTGCAAAGGACTGCAAATTTTTACTGCAACTTTTACTTCAAATCAGTAGCTGGGAAAAATCTGTGATTGTTTTCTCCCTTCAACTATTAATAAAGGGGTTGGAAGAAGATATAGGGCTAAGAGACTGGATGAAAATTTAAAATTACTGATTTTTGAAAAAATGTGACAGATATTTTTGAGGAATTTAGTAACGCACAAATTTTACTGAGAGGAAGACTGACAGACTGTTTTTTGTATGTCTGCATATATAACAGTCTTATTCTTCCTTGCCTTTCTACTTGAAATTTGCATAAAGTTCTGTGTGGGATTTAGATAAAATTCCTGAGACATCTTTTTTTAGCAAACTACACAATATCCACATAAAAGTCCATTTCTATCCACTGTTGAGTGCTCCCCTGCATTTACCAGCTATGATCATGTGGTGTGTGAGTATCATCAGTTGTTTTTTATTTTTTTTAAAGAATAAACTGTATTGAAATTGATCAAAATTAGTAACAACTGAGATTAGCAGAGCATTCCAAACTGAATTCTTACTAATTCCTGTAAGTGTCCTGAGGGTCCTTTTTTTTTTTAATAAAAAGTAAAAATTAACTAGTTTTCAAGTAGTCTGTGATGCTAATTTTATTATGGAGGTAAGAACAATTCAACATAGGGCAGTGAAGCAAGAGTTTTAAATAGAACTAATGGTGAAACTTCCAGTTTTCTGACATAAATCTTGGATGAGAATTCTTCACAATGTTGTTCAAAATTCCACAGGAGAGCTTCAGTTTGTTCATAAGACTTCTTTCTTGGGAGGGAAAGCAGTGAAATAGCTCCCTTCCTGCTTGTCTGCCAGGTGTGAAGCTTCTTGCTTTGCCTTCATTCTTTACGGCTGGGGTAGGTCAATCTCCTTTTCCACAGGTGGGTGGTGAGGGAATAGACAGAGACAGAAAAAGAACTGGACAGTGAAAGAAATGGGGATTTAAGGCACTGGAAGGGAAGACTAAAAAGACATTCTACTTTTACTCCCTGAGTGAGGGAAAAAACTTCACATTTTCTGTCTTATTTTGTGAAATGTCAGTCTGTGAAAAATGTATACTTGTTTTGGTTTCTTGGGTTTGTTTTGGTTGGTTGCCATTTTTTGGTTGTTTTTGTTTGGTTAGTTGGGTTTTTTTTGCTTCCCTTTCCTGAAGGTTCATCTTGAATTATAGATTACCTAGGTCTAATGATTGATAATGAGATTACCTTGGTCTAATGGTTGACAGTGATGGGATGTGAGAGGCGAAGCTGTTGCTTTGGATGGCTTGTGCTTAAGAAGTCTGATGCCATTAAATGTGTAAATAAGTTCCAGCTGTGTTCAAAGCTTTCTGTAGGTGCTCTTTGTATCAGACTGCAATCTGAGAAAGCATAAATAAGAACACTAGAAATTATAATTGATAGGGAAGCCAAAAAGAAAAGAGTTATTTAATTTGCTTTTATAAAAAAAGTTTTAAAACCTGTGGAAAAAGCAGACTCATTTTCCACTCCATTAACCAGAAGAGATATGAAAGTGAGAGTGGAAACTGGGAGCTCTAAGACAATATGCAAAACTTGCTCATAGCAGTGAGTATCAAGAGACCTGTGGATGTGTATCCTTCTCTTCCCCAGGATTGATTTGGCTGGCAGTTTGTCATATGCCAGCATGCTACAGGCTAAGCTGAATAGAAATGGGAATGTGTTTTTCCTTGTAAATTTTTTTTGTAAACTATTTTTTTTGATAAATAGTTCTTTTGTTTAAGAGACCTGAGGTTTGTGAGCATCCAAGGGGAATTGACTTTAAAATGCTGTGACCTCATGTTGTTTGGGCTGGAAGGGACCTTTACAGATTATCTAGTCCAACCCTTTTGTCAAGTGCAGGTACAGCTTTCTTCAGACCATGTTGCTCAAGGACTCGTTCAACTTGACCCTGAACACTTCCTTTGAGGTCTAGATGGCTTTTATTGTTATGACAGCAACTGTGACTCCTATGTTTGGTAGTTCTCAAACCTGATACTGGAAAACCAGCAAGGTCATAGCTTTGGTTGCATATTCAGTTTAGGATTGATAATAATTCCATAAAAATTGTAATGTCTTCTGAATGGTGAGTTTTACCCACAAGAAAAATGTTTTTAAAGTTGTTGCATTGACTTTCTGTAAAGTAATTATAAAGGCAAATGATACAGATGCAAAACATACCTGGCCAGGAGAAAAGAGAAATTGTTGTGATGTTAAATGAGTAAGAGTAACATTTGAGTCCAGACTTGATGTCTTGAGTCTCTGTAAGTCCTTTGATGCAAGTTTAAAACTTGCATTGCTGGTGAGGAGGAAAATAAAGTAAAAGGAACAACCTGTGATTGTATCACAGAATTAGTATTCAGGAGATTTGGTTTCTTTTTACACGCTACTAAAAAATATGCAATTTAAGTATAGGCAGATAATTTCCCCTGGTACTAATGTCAAGAATATGACTTTAGAGAGGTGCTGAGAGTCTTAAGAAATTGCTTTTTATGAAGAATATCAATACTACAAATAGGAGTCACACTTTATGATATAAAGATATGATAATTGGAATTAAAGCAGAGAGCTGGAACTAGACATTTTTTTTGCACTGAAAATCAGATTTAACCAAGGAACAGATAGAAGGAATATTAAGCATTAAGAAAAAGTGCTGAGCGTTAGTCACAGGACATTCTTATGAATTCTCCCTAGATTCCAGTACTGAGATTAACAGTTGCTTAGAAGGAATTGAAAGCTTGCTTTAGCATACCATAATTTACTAGTTTATTGCCAACAGGTCAACTAGTCCAAGGTTCCCATGATCCCTCTCTCTTATAGAGTACCTTGGGGTTCCTGCTGACTCAAGAGATCTCTTGAATAGCCACCACTGCAGTGAAATCATATCAATGAAATAATGAGTAAGTCAGCACTGCCCCTGTTTCTAATGCAGAAGACAAAACAATCATGCAGATTTCTTCCCAGATAGATTGTCCATTCTAATAAAACATTTCCTCTCTGGACCTCTGCTCTTTCTAGTAATTGAGAAGGGCAATTAATCTTGTAGGTACTATTCCTGAAACCCAGAAGCTGTATATTATGTCCCCTGAATTTCAACATATTATACCACTAAGATTTTTCTGTCTAAAATCTCAAATGTCTTTTAAGTTTAAACAGACAATGCATTCTCTGCTCTGCTCGTTGAGCCTTTGCTTGGATTGACAGTTGTTAGTTAAAATGATGTCTTTCATTCTGTGTTTTCCACCCTTTGAATTTAGGCTTATGGTTTAATCTAAGCTTCTAGTGATATCTTAGGCAATTTTATAAAATCGTTTGGTTTTAATTTCTTTGCTGAGAGTGAAGCTGAGCAAATGTTTTCTTGTGTGCTTGCTTTTTCACTTTTTCCTCAGGGGAAAAAGCAATAAGAGTGGGAGGAAAAAAGTTTAATCAAACATGTTTCTGTTGAAAATCTTGACCCTTTGGTATATAGTCAGAAATATCAATTTCAGGAAAAACCCAAAGGCATTTGGCTAAACCCTGAAATTTTTAATTATAAACTTTGGGATTAAAATTGAAAGACTGTTTATATCCATAATATTTATCAGACGCTGTACATTTTCCATTATTTTTTGAAGTAATCTAGTGTTTGAAATGTAGATGTCATGGTGCTGCAATCTTCTGTTTTAACAAGACAGAGATACTTCGATGTAGAATTCATTAGATGTGTTGCATGGCTGGGGAGTCTGACATATAAAAGAGTATTGAGCCTGAAGAGAAAAAACCAAGACTTTTCTTTGTTTCAACTCTACTTTTCCCATCCTTTGAAAATGTTTCTTTCAACATATATCATTTTTATCCAGCACTGACTGAAAATATTTCCTTTCTGCTACACATTTTATGGTTTTTCTACTTATATTGCAGAATGTACCAAGCTCTTGATCTCTGGCCTCTGTGTCTGGTGGCCAAGTAAAGAAAAACTGCAAGGACACTGTAACTGATTGCCAGAATGGAGCATCAGGAATGATGTATTTTTTTGGAATGCCCAGCCTGCACCAGAAAACAGATGCCTTGACTCGTGCATTTGGTTCATTTCCTGGTGCATCCCATGCTGGGGAGCAGCTATTCCCTGACAGCCCCTCTGCATGCAGTGTTGATTTATGTAAATGAGTGAGAGAATTAGAAAATAAAAATCAGTCCCTTTAAGAAATCTCTTTCTGTATTTCAGGACTGACTTGGGAAACTTGGGATCCTGTGCTTTTCTAAGCTTAGAAGTATCAAAATGATAGAGGATGCTCCACTACTTTCAGATGCTGTCTGTTTCTTACCTATTATATCTTCTTTGCCATTAGTTTAAGATAGATGGCCAGCACAGGAAATCTTCATGGGCCAATTTCACACATCATCTATTTTAAATGATAGAAATTGTTAATTTCTTCACTCTATGCCTATACAACGGACATTAATAGTTTCTCTGGATATATGTATATGTGTACTTAAACTAATAGCAGTAAAAAGGCAAAGCATTTGGTTAAATGATTTTTACACAACATACTTTTTATTTCTAAGCCACTTGAGATCTTGCTGCTTTTCCTTGAAATATTCCAAATTCTTCCCCTGAATGCAGATACGATAGCACTAAATTAACATCTTTTTAGTTCTGAGTGTTCTCAGAGGGTACAGTGTAGGCCCAGGATACTCTCTCTTGTGCCTGTTGTTTGTCTGTCTTCATGTTCATAACACATCTGCAGTACGCTCTAAATGGAGTGAACGCATATTGCATCTCTGTGTCCCACTCACCATGTTACACATATATTTGTTTTCACCTCTGTCTTAATCTCATTTCTGTGTTAGCAAAAATCCAAATTTGTGCCAAAATTCATTCTTGCACTGTTTCTCTTCAGAAAATGGCCATTCTAATAACCTCTAGTGGGTCTGAAAATTTTTGAAATATACTCCTCTAAAAATACTCCTGATACATTCTGAAATTTTTACACAAACTAGAGTCATTCAGAGTATCTGAGGATAGTAAACCTATTATCCCTTCCCTTTTCTTGCAAACATAAAAAGATTAAATTACTCACATTCAGTTACAGCTGGCATTAAGCTTCCAGACGTGTTCTTTTTTAAGGGAAGAGAGAGAGAGACATGAGTGACTTTTATTAAACGTTTTTTTTCTGTATGTCAGAATCTTATTTTGAATATTAAAAGTGCTAAATTTTACCTGTTTTCTCTTCATTTTAATGTTTCCATATTCTTCATCAGGAGACTAAATTATCTCACAAGTACAGTTTTTGTAACCCACTCTAAAATTAGCAAGCCTGTGTCCTATGAATATACATATCTTTTCATTTTTGTAGTATGACATTCTTTGAGCTGTGCAGTGAATGGACTTTGACTTGGCAGCAGATCTCTTATAAAGTAAAAGCAAATCAAAGACATGTATGAAAGCACTAATGTCTGTGATCAGAAGGTAATCTCTCTGGAAACCTTTAGGCTAACTAACACTAACTCAGAGGGAGTTGTGTCAGACTATTATGTAGCCACAGACGAGAAAGCTCCGACACAGGAGGAAATGGAACAACTTTCTATCAGAAAGATGAACAGTTTCCTGAAATTGTTTAAGAATTAATTTCTTTTTCGTTGGTTTGCTTGCACTGGTTTTAGACAGAATTACATTATATAGCTCTGTGGTTGCCAACAAAGATATATTGCCTTGTCCAGAGAATTTGATTCTTAAAATCTGATAAGCACTCATAGTAATAATTGCTTCTGTTGAGAATCCTTGTCTTACTCCACTCTTCCATATCCTACGTTTTGATAGTTTTTAGTAAATATCATCGGTGCTTGTTTGGGGTATGCATAGCTTATTCACAGTGGGATGGTGCTGAACAGAATTTTTCAGAAGCAAATGACATAGGAATGATCAAGGTAAAACAACCCTTCCGTCTGGATCCAAACGTTGTTATGTACAACAACTCACGAAGGTAAAGACCTTAACCTTCGGATTCCTGTGCAAATCAACTCAGAGTTCTTTTCTAATGAGACAAGACATGATTGAAATTCAACAACAGCACACACTTACTAAATCTCACTCCAAAATGTCATGCAAACAGCTTTGTGTACTCATGCTGCAGTTTTAATTTAGTATCTGTTCTCATGGCAAACTGTTAATTCAGATTACTCTTCCCCATTTCTTACAGCATCTTCTATTCCTTCACTGGTCTTTTAACCCTTCAAAACGAGATCTTTGCATATTGGCAGATTCTTGCTATCCATCCAGGAAATCATTCCCACAGCCAGTAAATATTTGTACCTGGAGAACATTTGGTGTTTTCCTGCCATCGATATGCTGTGTGTACTTTGCAGCAAATGACATCTGATTTACAAACAGCTTGAGAGGAGGCCAGATGATGCAGCCTCAGGGAGCACTTCCGTGGGATGGAGCCAGTGTGCAGTGGCAGGGCGGCAGAGCGACCTTTCTTCCAGAGCCCCTGGTGCCTGCTGACAGTGTGAGTGATGCCCTCTCCAACCATCCCTTATGACTCAGAGAAACGCTGGCAGAGGCATAGCTAAACCATCCATCACACCTCCAAAAACATGACCTTGGCTGCTGAGTAAAAGGTGTGCTTAGACATAGGTTTGCAACTGCTAATGCTCCATTGGAGACTGCAGATTACAGCTCTGTGACCGACTAATTTGCAGTATAATTGCTTACTATCTGTTCAACACCACAGTGCTTCCAGTTCCTGAAATTTTATGATGACAGTTTTAATATTTGGAGTATACCTTAAAAGTATAGACATAAAAAAATGGAGAAAAAATCCCTGTTAAAATGGAGGCAGGAGGAGAACTGTTAGCTGTCATGGAAATTGAAAATATCCCAAGAGTGTCAGGAAGGATTAGAACTCAGAAGCAAACAAACTTATTTATAAGTCATTATCACAACCAGACTTTCGGTGGGGATTGCTAAATGTTATATAGATTGATACTGCTGGAGTGCTCCATACTATTAAAAACAGAGAAACTGGGAGAGTTCAGTTGTAAAGATTTTACAGTCTTGTAAATGCTCAAGAACAAATTAAAAATCTGGGAATTAGAAGCCTGTTGTCTGATTGTCTCTGTGGCAAAGCAGTTTATTGTGTTATGTGTCTTGTACTGATTAACTTTTATTCAATGGGAAGTAAAAAAACACTAAAGGCTTTTTGAGTGACAGTGTGATTCACTTTGATTAACAGTGATTAACTTTGAAAGACGGTCTCAGCTGACTCAAAATGGCAGCTTCCACCCAAATGAAGAACGAAATTTGTCTCCCAGTTTAAAGGCACTGCAAAGATAATGGAAAAGTAATGTTTTCTTTTGGTCTGCTTTCCATTTCACAGTTATATCTTGTGAAAGGCCCAGGATATGATGTGAATAAGCAACTAAAGTTCAGAAATTTCTCAAATTCCTTTGATGTGAATATTCAATTGCAGTTATCTCCTGAGACATCTTTTTTCTTCAGGTGTTGGCACAGCTGGAGATACTTTAAGACCCTCTTTCTTTGTAGGAATTTTACAGCTAGAGCCACAGAATTTAGAGACAAAAGGAAAATTAAAGGGAAGAGCTTGGGGAACATTATCAAGAATCACTCCATGGAGTTTCATGGGTAAAACTTACTTTGTTGATACTGCCTCAGATACCTGCACATTCCCTTTTAAATTCTACAAATATTACTCGGACTTTCTTCTAGACAACTTCAAATGTATTCTTAATGGATACTATATTATATCAGCACCTTCCACTAATATAGTACAGTAGTCACTGTATAATCACTGCCTTTCTGCCCCTCAACAGGAAGACTGACCAAAATTTTAAATTCTGGAGTCCTAAGGTCAAAGGACCTCAAAAATAACTCCTACCCCTACAGTGTGAGACCCAGGCTTTTTTGAAGAAACATCTTTCTTGATTCCTCCCAGCTCTAATGCAGAATCTCAGGTGCAGGTGAAAGTGCAGTTAAAAACAATTTCAGGCAGTCCATCACAGGTTGCCCAGCCTAAGGAGGAGAGTTTGAGCCTAGGGGCTAGGGGATGGTTCAGGGAACAGGATTAAAGGGGATGCACTCCTGCCAAGGAAAGGAAGACAGTCTTCCAGAATGGGGAGGCAAAGGAAACACACATCTCTTGTCCCCGAGGCATCTATACAGACCTTGACAAAGCATGGGGCAGCGTCTTCATCACTCCTTGGGAACAGCTGTAGGTCTCTGTCATGTTTGGAGCAATAAAGTTGCAAGAGAAAAGATGTGAATAACAGAAGTAACATGGAAATGGCCAGCAGCTCTTTGAGAGTCAATTTACACGTTCCACAGAAAAAAAAAAATTGTAAAGGCATATTAGAAATGTCATAATTAAGAAATTTTCAAAGCAGAACCACAAATCCAGACACCACTGCTCGAGTACTCAAAATAAATATATTTACTATGCAAAATAAAGCTTATAAGCAACATGGTTAGAGGGGCATTCAGGCTTCATGACTTTGCAGGACTTATTACATTTATTGGGTTTTAATTTAGTAGCTACTAACACTAGTTCTTTTGGTTTATCTTAGCGGAAACATCCTTTATTCCCTCTGCTTGATTTCAGGAAGGTTCTTGTGAAATCACTTTTTGGTTGTTTGCCTCTCAAAAGTGGCAGTCTTGCTTCCTATGAAAGAAATGTACCCTTTTTTAATGTGAGCAGCTCTGGTATTTCTGCTGAGAAGAGGATGGTGGTGGGACATTGAGAAGCTCCCCACTGCTTTTGGTAGACTTGTGGGCAGTATATCTGCATGTTTAAGCACTAGTTTTTCTCCTTTCCCTGTAACATCTAGTGTGGCAGCCCAGAGTATCCCTCTGACTGTCCAGGGGGGTTTGAAGCCCCGCTAGACAGTCTCGGAACTTGAGCTGAAAGCCCAGAATTCTATGTTTGAGCCGTGTCCTTGGAGAAAGCTACCCACATTGAGGGAAGAAATATAAAATGGAAAGAAAATGTGTAATTAGCTTATCTTATCACTGGGTGAATGTAGGTTTTAGATTTATGGAGGTATGAGAGAAAAACGCAAACATGGAGGGCAAAGGGCGGTGCCCCTTCCCCTTCCTCTTTCTTCTCTCCCCTCCATCTTCTGCTGTGATGATGGTGATGGGTATTGGTGGAGGTAGCACTGTCATGTTAAGAAAAGGTAGAAATTAATTGGGAAAAATTGATAAATAATAATACGTTGTAGAACTTGGCTGGTTTTCCTAAAAGAGATAAAAAGGTAAAGACGGCCTTCTTGGGCGTCACTACTGCGATGTATCTCGGCGGAGCAGGTTGCTGTTGGCCAGCTCCAGACACTATTAGATAAGAAAAAATAAACAACCTGAACACAAACTCGCAGGCATCTCCAATCTTTCTTGGCTCTGACATGGGACTTTCTAAGATCAAGAAACAGCCATAAAACATCTTAAAAACCCGTGCCGCAATCTAGATATTCATAGAATCATAGAATAGCCTGGATAGGAAGGGACCCTAAAGATCATTCATTTCCAACCCCCCTGCCATGGGCAGGGACATTTCCACTAGACCCTGTGGCTGACAGCCACATCCAACCTGGCCTTGAACACTAATGGGACACTCACAGCTTCTCTGGGTAACCTGTTCCAGTGTTTCACCATCCTCACAGCAAATAATTTCCTCCTAAATTCTAATGTAAACCTCCTCCCTCAGTTTGGACATGTCTTGTTGTCATACTCTCTAGGCTTGTGAGTTACTCTGTCCTATACCACTGTGAAGTACTGCATAATCCCAGAACCAGCAGTACTGGCTGTGCTTCTGATTATATCACATCTGTCTAAGTAAAGCTTAGGAATCCAATCAGTAATAATTTTTAAACATCTTGGCCAGTTTAACAGTAGGCTTTACCATTAAAAAGTGGGTTAAAAATCCTTCAACAATGTGGTCACCCAATGTAATTTTTAAACATGCTTTTGTCTGCACAATGAACAAATATGCTGGATTCATACTGGAATGATGTTCAAAAGCCTGATTACTATATTTATTTATTTAATTATTTTTTTCATTCAATTTAGTATGAACAATGAAAAGTTACTTTCAGTTTTGTTTATAGTAAATTTTCTTTCCTGGTTGTTATAAATTCTACCAATGCAGCAATGTTATTTTCCAGGGAAGAAAAATGTCTGTCTTTAAAAATTAAATTGCTTCCACAGAAATTTTGCAACACATTCCACAGTAACTTTTCCATTGATGTTAGATGTTGTAATTGCTCTTTCAGTTTTCAGGCAGTTGGCATCATTGCATTGAAGTCATTTGACTACACTGCCAAATCAGAAAGAGAACACAGAATGATATGTTCATGAACTCGTGATTTTTTTTTTTTTCTGCAGCCCTTTTGTGATATGAAACCTCCTAGGGACTTTTTATTTTAAATAATTTTATTTCCTTAGACTAAAAGCCTCTTAAAATTCTGTGTATTCTATATATGCACCTGTACTCACATATCTGCGTTAGATAAATTCATTTAAACTATTTCATGGGCTTGACAATATTTGACAATACCTGTGAGTTTTGAAAGTTGAGTGTGATTAACTCTTCTGTCTGGATTTGAATGCATCACAAATTGTTTTTATCAGTCCAGAAAGAGAAGGAAAAAAACCTGCATTGTTTTAAAGTCCAGTCTTCCCTTGACTAACACCAGCTTCTGCTGCCTTTTGGGGATCTCTCCCCTTCTGTGGCATTTTGTGATAGTGTCTGATGAAGACTGGCATAATTTCTGAATCAGTGAGAGTCATCTAATGCCACAGACCTTACGACTTTGTGTCATATCAATTTCCACATAAGTGGCTTAGATCACCCCTTCCTCTACTATGCTTTTATCAGGAAAGCCATCCAATCAGAGTTCTGACTACCAGGAGGACAGAAAGTCAACAAATCAACCCATGTGCTATTTCATATACATCCTCTCTACAATCTGGTTTTTCACCAGGGAACTTGACATTTATTTTAATAGCAGTGAAGTTTTCTTAAGTGAAACTGCTGTTTGATGTTGAAGGAAATAAACCTTTTTAGCAAGGTAAAATACGATTCTGAAAACAATTTTCATCCATTCAAATGCTTTTCTTCTCTGTTTTTGACACACTTGTCATCAGAGGGGTGTTCAACAGGGTTAGCTCTAAATATCCTTTAGAAATCCCATATTATGAGCTTCTTTTTGTCATCTGAAAACAGCTTTCTGAAGTGTAATATAATAATCTATAAGGACTAGCATTTTCCCCCAACCAAAAAAACCCCTCACCATTTCAATTTTCAATATAGCATTTGACTGCGATTTTGGTAAAACAAATAATACACTTTACACATATAATGGACTAAATGTTCACACATTTTTCAAGAGACGGGCGTTTTCCTGGCCTCTATGATTTTCTACTGGTCTATTCTATTATGAAAAAATACTTTAAGTGATCCTCTTTATGGTAAAAAACTCATTCCCTTCCAATTTTTATATTGGAAGAGGTTCTAAGGTTGATGTTAACATCTGTAACGAGTCTAAAACTGTGATGAGAAACCAAGAAATCAAGCACTGGAAAGGAGACAAGCTTTCTTGAAAGAGAAAAAGCTCTGATTTTGCAGTACAAGAAGGACCCACCAGCCATCACCTCCACCACAAGTCTGTGAACACCTGCTGTTTGTTTTTTCTTATTTATTTATTAATTCTAATTTGGTCTCATGTTAGTTTTGCACTGACTAGCTGTATGAACCTTGCCTTTTCTGTCAAATTAGGATAAAAAGACATATATTTAATAAAGATATTTGTAGGGAGTCAAGCGTGAAGGAGGTTAGGAATTTTCTTGGATTTCTCTTTAAACAGGAAGTATTTGCAGACCAGTGTATCTTCTTTGCTACAGATGATGATCAAAAGGCAGCAAGATCAAATTCACTCTGATGAAAGCCTGCTACTTCAGTAGTCAATTTGTTCAAAATTAATCAGGTATAATAATAGCATATTCATGATATCCCATCATGGTAATTCCATTTAGGTGTTTGGGTTAGCACTAACTTGCCTACAGTGGGGGATATAGTCTTGATGTGGCTGCTTCTGCAATCGGTGTAAAGAGTCCTATTGGCCCCAGCAGTGAGAGACAAGCAGAGTTATCATCTCTGCTGGAAGCCAATGGGATAAAATTGCCAAGGCCCCGGGGCCACTGCCAGAGAAGTGCCCACTCCCTGGTCCTGGGGCTGCCCCATGGGTGCCCCCGAGCTGCTCTGCTGCCTCCCTGCCATCCTTGGGATCCCCCACAACTCCCCTAGCTCCAGGATGCCACTGGCCCACACGGTGCCCTTAGCCATCTAAAGAAGTTACGCTCTATGGTGTCAGGAAAAAAATAATAATGAAAGAAAGGTAAGATAACCCCATTGAAATGTACTGCTCTGCAAAGAGTGTTTCCAAACCAGAATGTTTTTGAAAGATTTTTGTGTGCCTGACCCCTTCAAGAAATTCACAACATAGTGCTTTTGTCTTGCTGTCATTTTGAAATGTTTTGTTCCCAGTATAACATTAATTTTCTTTCAAAATGTCCATTCTTTTAGCTAGTGATGTAACTGGCCAATTAGAATAGGAGCTCATTCACAGATATTTCACTAGCTTATCAGATGGTTGGTGCAGTAATTTTTTTACAAAAATGCAGGGGAATCATCTGCAAATATTTGTATGTAATGTATGAATATTAGAGGAAAAGGCATTTAGTTCTTTGTCGAGGCACTGTAATCATGGTGAGACAATGTGATTTTTCTTCACCAGCAGTTTTGAACAAGTATCACTTTGGATTTCAAAGGTTAGAAAAGCCTCACAAAGTGATCATGGAAGGCTTTACAGTAAGTACATAAGGAGATATTCACAAAACCTGTATTCAACCTATGCTGCACAATTCAGTTTTGCATATTGTTAGATGGTTCTTCTGGTGAGGTAGTAGATAATGCCAAAGAGTAACCCCTGGTCTGTAGGATGAATCTGTCGGCTGTGTGCTCTGACTGCAGTGTCCCAGATCCATCTCCACGTTACATGATCCTGCTCAGGCTGTCCAGAGATAAGAAATAGTTCCTTGGCCAGCTGCAAGCCCTGTCAGCTAATATCTGACAAACCACTGAGTGGTTTTGGTGGGTGAAATTCCTCCCTGTGTACTGAGTCAGGATGAAGTCTGAGTGCAGGTTGAGATCTACCCGCATGAGATAATTGCAGTTTATATAAGTACTGGCTAGCTGACACGACAGTGAAGTTCAATACCTATATAATATCCTATAACTGCAATAAACATCTCCATAAAATTGTTTGTCCAATGGCTTCAGACTGCCAAATCAATAAGGCAGCAGGAAAATGCTGAGTTAATTAACCTGATAAATAGCTTGGCAACCTCTATTTCTAATGACCACTCCTAATTTAATAAACCATAATCACAGAAAGACAGTGTGATAAAGCGTCAAAGGAGAACATTGTAGATCCACTTATCTGGTAATTTTAGCCAGTACAAAAATCTGCAAGTAATCAAGCTACAGTGTTTCAGTCTAGATGGCAGGGTTTGTTATTCAGAAGCATAACTACAGGCACTGTTTCTGTTCCTTGGGAGCTGAAACAAAGATCCCTGAAAGCTTGCTACTCTGAAGTGTTTGTGTGCTGTATATGGAATACCAGCAGGATTGGACAGCTTCTGCTTGTTTATATCTATGAAGCAAAGCTGGACGTCCATAACCAGATTTTAAAAACTGCCCAAAGGAAAACATATTCGAGTTTTTTCCTTTAAATGCTCTGGAGTTAGGAACCTGATAGCTTGAGCAAATTTCAATTCAAACGCTGAAAGACGAATTCATGTTTCACAAAGATTAATAAGAAGTTGTATCCTCTCTGTGTGGCATGTTTGAATCTAGTGACACAGAATTGCTTTCCCATTCTCAGGTGTTGGTCCGTGAAACACCTGGCTCCACCCTCAACTGAGATCAAGTTCTCATCATTTGCTCTCATGTGTTCTTTTCCACAAAAAGAAAATTGTTGATGTGTTTTAAGGGGACTGTGTTGTGCTCAAATGGGTCATTGACTGATGCTCTGGTGTCCTGACGTGGTGTAGAAAAGCCTCACAATTTAAATGCAGACACAGGTAACCCCATAAATGTCCATTTCCAATGCACCTGTCCTGTCTGGACCCTAGTTACATCACTCTAATCATAAAAGTATCACAGAAGCAGGAGGGTGTTTTTCTTTTTCCCTGTATCCTCCTCAGTAGAACCATTTACAATGAAAAAATGGAAAAATATCCGTGCCAGAATAAGATAGTTTGAACATAACTGATGTTATAAACAGAGTAGTAAAGAAAGTACATGCTATCAATGAACCAAAATTGGTAGTACTTTCTTGCCAGGTGGGAGGGAAGAAGAATTCATGGATATGAATGGATCATGGTAAGTTTAAGGAACAAAGTAAAAAAAAGTGCAACCGTACATAAAACTTCAGGATAAGCAGCTGTCTTTTAAGGAGAGTTTGTCCAAACAAATCAGCAGAGATTTCCCTTTAAAACCAACTTAATTCATGTGCAAAAATTTTAGGAAGCTTTTCCCTTTTGAAAGAGCCTTTTTGTTGTCCCTGAGTGACTGAAAAGGTCTATGAGTAGCACTAAGACTGTGAAATCTCTGGTGCAAATGAAGTGGCACACTGTTAAACATGACTATTAAATTATTTTCTTGGGAGTTGTTTTTGATTCATGTGGAATAGATTAAAAGTCTGTTTCAAATCCCACAAGATTTCCCATGGAGTATAATTATACATGAAACAGAATAAGAAATGCAGTCCAACAATTACTTTAATTAGATGGTAGTTACTGAAGCTGTCAGTGTGCCCAGTCCTACAAAGAACTTAGAAGGAAAAGTTAGGTAATGGAATTGTTGATAAATGTTTGCACTTCAGAGGAATTAATCATCTATGTAAATAAATAATGGGCCAGAAAACTGCAATCAGCTGATAGGATCCTGCCCTTCATCGTCACTGATGGCATAATACCTATCTCAAAGAGCAATTTTCTGCCTTAATAAAGCAGCCCTCAAGGGCCTGCACTGCTCCCTTTGAGCAACACCCTTTCTGCAGTTTTACAGGGTCTGAAACTTGTAACAAGTCTGAGTTCTAGTTACATTACGAGCTTGGCATCAGTGACACTTGAGAGCCCTTTTTTTTTTTGTCTGCTAGCCATTTTTTCAACAGAATGAGTTTCGCTACTACTGAATGCAATAGAAGAAGTAAAGATACTAATTTTCATTGACCACCCAGCATTAGTTCTACCATAGAGAGAGCCTCTGCCATTGCTCTGAAGCATCTGCTGGAAGAGGAGGTCAGGTGGGAGGGACAAATTTGGTTCTGGACTGGCAGTTTTTATGTTCCTACATAAACCTACATGTATTGTTACAGTGGTACACAAAGAGGCTCAGAGAAAAGGAGGTCAGAGTTGTTCAGCTGAAGGCTTGCAGAAACACTGTAGCTCTTCAGAAATGAATATGCATGCCTCTTGCCTCCAGGTCAAATTTTAAACTCATTTTAGGTCAAAAAAGTATTGAAATTCTCTTAGTTGATGATGCAGTGTTTGCCTTGTTGTGTGTATATGCTCCACTGATGCCTTTGTGGCATTTTAATGGACAGTCCTGGCTGAGAGGAATGGCCAAAAGCTTACTGAACCATGAAGGTCTTCCATATTATTCCCACGTGAGGACAATCAAAATGTTGTCCTTTCATCACCAGAAACAAAGCACACTGAAGGCAGAGGACAGGAGCAGTACTACTGCTCCTGCTCCTACGGACCTACAAATAAACTGTGTTGTGGCATTCTTCCTCCCTTGTGCTAGGTGAGGTGTGGTAATGGAGACAGGAATGGAAAGGAACTGTGCTTTTGATGGGGAGAAGGTATTGATTTCCAGCTCTAGGAAGGGTAGATAAAGATATTTGAGTGTGCTCACTTCACTTTCTGGGTTGTTAGATACTATCATCTTGCCACATTCCTAAAAACACTCCAATGCCATGCCTCAGATCAATCGATCTATCTATCTATCTATCTATCTATCTATCTATCTATCTATCTATCATCTAGATACAGATACAGCTATAGAAGCTTTAGATTTGCATGCCGTGGATCTAGCTATTTTCACTAAGCTGTTCAGTCAGAGCCCAACAAATAGTGCATTATAAGCTTCAGGAAGGAGTTGTCAGGAGATGATGCTTGGGCATGACAACATTTCAGTGGATTTTAGCTGTGAAATCCAAGTTACTAGTGTTGAGTTTGTACAAAAACAGAGGAGAAAAGAGTACTGCAAGACCAAACTGGAGAATGCATTTGATACTCAGCTGTAAGCCTTTTGGAGAGATACATAGTTGAGGAACTGTTCTTGACAGAGACAATAAAGCAATTCCCAGTTCTCTGAACAAATACCCCAGATTCAATTCCATAGATTACAGAATCTTGCTATTTGCCTCTCAACTTAACTGAACTAATTATGGTTCACAGTTTTAGTGGATAAAGAAGAAATACCAGAGTAAAACCAAACTCTCACAGCTTGCTTAATTGCACATTATATCTTCATAGACAAGAAAATCTGAATATCTTCAGGGAGGCTTTAAGGCATGTAGAAGTGTATGGTTAAAGAGAAGGAAATGTACTGGCCCCCTGAGCAATTGATGAACAAGTGAGTATCACTCACAGCTTTCTTTTCCACCTCTCTCTTCCTTCCTCCTACCCCATCCTGATCAGGGACTTGATTTAGGCAATAAATATACACATACAATTTGCATTTTTTTCCCAAGAGTTTTAGTTTGTGACATTAACAGTATTCTCTTCCATGGTAACATAATGAGAATTTCAGAAGTGGGATTTAAAAATGGTATTTAGGCCTCTGATTTAAGTTACAGATTTTTAAGGATACTCTGACGCCTAAGTGAACTCAAATATAACATTAAAGGTTTACAGATAGTTCTTTTCATCTGCGGGGCAGAAGGTACGCCCTGCACTGAGGTGTTATTCTCAAAGTCTATTATCTTAGAAAGGATATGACTAGAAGGGCTCCAGGGCTCCAGCTGACTGCCGGGCTCTGAACTTCTGCTCTGAGTACTTAGCCAGCACATCATCAGCTAATGCCTATTCTTGCCTTAAATCCCACGTGCACTTCTACATAGCTGTTTCTCAACATTTTTGACTCAGTTTCTATAGACTGCCTTGGAGCTGTCTTGGGTGCAAAAGATTTGCCAGATTAAGATTTGAGGAGATTGTCTTCATATTCCAGTGCATTGTCCTAGCTGGCCATTTGAGATCTAGGCATGAAATACAGTATCCATTCCTAAAACCCCAGTGCAGCCATTTGAACACTTCTAGCTTCACTATGTTACCAGAGGTCAATCACCTGAGAAAATGGAACTGCAGAGTTCACTGTGAAGGCTCCTCACTTTTATATTCTGTCCACATATGATATATGGCAGTCAGAATGCAGAACAGAAGAGACAAGGAAGGAAGGGCTCAGAACAACCTTCTGCTGCAACAGTGATGCCAGCATCTCCCACGATGGGGAACTGGGTACAGCAATTGCTTGGATCTGATCACCAGGCTTCTACCTCTCAACCATCCCATAAAGGAATTGCTGGGACTCTCATATCAAGAGGTTGTTTTTGATATCTTGGCACTTTGCCAGGCAGGCTTAGTAGAAGAAGCCTCTGTACAAAAGTCTAGATGTACTGAAGACCTGATATGCCACAGGCTTGGCTTTATGGGAGCCAGGTAAGGGCAATGAGTATTAGGCAAGTTGAAAATAAGCACTTGTAAATATTAGACAAAGCAAAGAAGGAAATAAGACCTCTATTTGGGGAAAAATCTTTTGTCTTGTGTTGTTGAAAAGCATGGGCTGAGACAAGCAGGAATTGGTGAACAGATAGGATGAATTGTCCAAATTGATGAATGAGTAGGATAGAGCAGGCTTCACTTCCAGCCAGATGTCCCAGTAAGTTCTTTATCTCTGTTCCTTCTATTTCTCCAGGGCTGTTTAACTCCACTCTCCTGGAGGGCACTTCTTGCTGTGGGAAGTGAGCTTCAGTGAATGGCAATGAGCCTGGATAGTTAATACTCCTGTTCCCTGCAAGACAGGTGGGATTTTTCTGACCATTGGATGGAGTCTGAGGGAAGGCAAAGGTTACTCCAATTACTTGGAAGCCATGTGTTCCCTGCAGATATTTTATTTCTTCTGAAGATCTTTACATTTTTATGTTTAGGTGGCTTGTGTTCCAATGAGCAATAACTAAATAATCCTTGGTGATTAGTGGACATGTTCAAACAGACCCAACTCTGGCTTTCATGAATTATTCAGCAGATAAGTTCAGTAAGAGTTCTAAATCCTACTTTTTTCATTTGTAGTCAGTGTTTTTTTACAGGAAGGTGAGGAATGCTTCCTTTGAATTCCCCAGCCTTTTAAGAAACTGTTCTCTTCTTTACTATGCAATATCTGCTTTTTATTTCTGCCTCTTACCTGTCATTTCATAGCCATTCAATAGGTGCAATATGCCTACCCTTGCTTCTAAAACACAGTCAGCTTCCGAGGCAGGACAATATGCTGAAGAAAAAAATCAAAAGCTTACTATTTGGAGTCAACTGTCAAAGGAGAAGTTGCTTCACTTCAGCAAATTCTGAAGGCAAGATGAAGTCCCACCATTAACAAGTTGTGAAATATGCAGGCACAGCCAGGAAGGTTCTCTGTCCTACCACTGCTGGAAGGTGAGGGGAAGTGTAGAGGAAAGGCATACTTGGGATCAAAGGAGTCAGGAGCATAAGCACTGAAACTCCCATCTCTTTGTAAACTTTATCATCCACTGAGGACCTAGAGCAGGGTTGTCTGAGTGCTCCATCTGTTGTGAATTGCACAATTTCATGGTTTAGGAATGAAATTGTGCAATTGTGCATCTAAATTTCCCAATTTAGTACCTTCATTAAAAGGCCACTGATACAAGGCACAAAAGACAGCGATTTCAGGCTGAGATATGAACAATTTATTGGAGAGAGCAATGAGGTAACAAAACCAATAGTAACAGCAACAATATTGATGACAACAGTGTACAAAAGAAGGGATGACTCACATGTAAAAATGCTCACCACAGACCCTGGATGACAATGAAAAAATGCAGATGGCTTTCCCCCTCCCTCCGTGCTTTTTTGGACTAGAAGGCGCACTTTTTTTCGTGGAAGTCAGACAATTCCTTACCCAGCCCTGACATTGATGTACATGATCTAGAATAACTTCCTAGCCATGCTCACATGACTCCAGGCTCTGCCTTGTCATGGTTCACTGCAGAAGATTAATTCTGTCCTGGGTGGAATAAGGATACACATCGTAAGAGCTGCATGAGCCGTGGACTTTCAGAGAGAAGCAGAGTTTCATGCGCAGTGTCCTCGGTGGGAGGGAAACACCATTGTCTTTTTCTTCTCATCTGAGAGTAATATCTAGAGTTATGGCCAGTCACAGTGTCATAAGCAGAATTGTGCTCTGGTCTGGAGCATACAAGGGGAGATGTTGAAAATGACCATGTCTATCAGTCAGCTGATTGGCAACTTTTTCTCAATGTGTGTACGTTTGGGAGGGTGGATCTAAACATGAGCATAAGCTCTGTTAAAGAAACAGCTTTCTCAAGAAAAGCCTTGAATTCTTAGCTTCCAGGAGTTCACTCCCTTCTTTAAGTAAAACGGGAATTTTTTTCTGCCTAAGAAGTATGCAGCATTATGAGTGCCCTTGAAAACCTCTAATCAGTATGTTCTGGCTGTAGAAATCTTTTCAACAGTTCTTCCTACAATAAAGTGGCCTTTCTCTCTCCTTCCTTCCCTGCTTTTTTTTTAGAATGACTTAATAGCAGTATGTATGAATCAAAGTTTTTCAAAGAGGCGACTAAATTTAGGTTAAAGTTGTTCCCTCAATAACATGTAGCATTATTCAAAAACCAATTTTATATACTGTAGTGTAGGTTCCCATGTCAACATCTTAAATGAGCTGTTCCTATCATTTTCTTCCCAAGGACAGCCAAATAGCTATGAAGTCAAGTGAGCTGCCTGCTATGCCACAACCTTTGATGTTGGGCACTGGGGAAAGATTTACCTTGCTGGGTGCTTTTGGAAAGTGAGACTTGGAATAATATGTAAACCAGCTAATTACCAAGGTTCTGTGGATTACATGATCTTCAAAATACGTAGATATAGGATGGTAAGTTTGCCTACTCTCTCCCTCAGTAGTCAATCAATTCCAGCTTGAATTTCAGGCAGTTTCTGCCTTGCAGAAAATAAGATGGAAAAGGACCTTGCAAAGTCAGTTGATTCTTCTTCTGAGCCCAGTGCTGGACCAGCTAAATTGCTAGAGACTCTGTACTTGCCAAGGCAATCTGTATCAGTGACTTGGCTAACTTGGGTTTCATAGATCAACTGGGAAATGGTGTGAAACCACCTCCTCATCTGGATACCCTTAGATGTGTGTCAGCCCTAACCTTTCTCACCTATTTGGAAACTACTGTCTAGAAGGAAATCGGGTGACTCTGATAGCAAAGATGGAGAAGTGCAGAAAAAAACCCCATATTGGGATGTGACATTTGTTGTCTTCCTGGAGATGTAGCTGATAGTGTAAGGGAATAAAGATTCTATTAATGGAATTCTCTATTTTTCTGGGGTTTATTTTGCTTTTGGGTCTTTTTGTTTTGTTTTTTCTTCTCATCTCTCCTGACTTGCCTGTAAAGCTCTGCCCATTCTGCAGAGCCCACTCTGCATGTGTTTCTGAGCAGAAATGAAAGTGAATGAAAGGAGTCATGACATTATGTGTTTACAACATCACAGTTAAATGCCAGGCAAGCACGAAACAGAGCGAGTGCCTTGTAGGCAGATGCATTCACTTGAACTGCATCTTCCTGTCACCACAGCTATGAGTTTTGCGATATGGAAATGTGAGAAAAACAGCCAAAAAAAAGGATCTTAGGGATGCACTAGAGTGATTTAAATGTTGATAGAGACAGAACTGGTTTTGTGTTTATATGAAGTCCCCAGAGTAAATAGAGATGTGACTCAATTCTACCATATTCCTTGCATGAATAACATTTGTCTCTTTGTTAATAAGTCTGACGTTAAATTGTGTGCTCTTTCTTTCTCTCTCTCTTTATTCCTCGGAACTAATAATACAGCCCCTAGAAGTTCATTAATGCTGGCATGTCTCTGCTTCACTTTTGTAATGCATGAGAACACAAGCTTTAAATAAAATCTTTGTGAAGCATTTGCACTTGTCTGAAGATAAAAAGCATGTTCCTACATTTGCATTACAAAGAAGCCCATATAAGCATCTTCTTTCTCTGGCACCCTCCTTCCTCTGGGCTTGTATCTGATGGAAAAGGCAATTTCCAGCTAATCATTCTGAAAGCCTGTTATTTGTGTCTGTAATGAGGGGAAAGAGTTTTTAGTGTTGATTTTCAGTGGGCATTAGGCAGTGGTATTTGTTGCAGTTCTATGAGATAGTGCCATACACAGAGACACTACTAGGACCTCTAAATCCTCTGTGCTCTGTATGAGGATGACAATGAATAGCTCAAAATTCTTAGGAGGGGGAAAACTGGTCTCAGAAAGGGAGGAAATCTACATAACCTGTTTCTAATGCCAAAGTTTGTTTCCAGTCACGTTAGTAGAAAACTGAGATCATCCTCCTTATGACAGGGGAGTGACTTCAGTTCAGCCAGATGTAACTGCTCACCTGGACGTGATGCTGGGTAGCCAATGTGGGTGACCCTGCTTGAGCAGGGGAGCCAGACAAGATAAGCTCCAGAAATCTCTACCACCCTCAGGTGTTCTGTGAAACATGTCAGAGTTGTCTGGAGCAATTCATGTTTCTGGCAGCAGGCATTTAGTGACATTTCAAACTGTATGTGTGAACAAGTCTGGGATCCACCTGTTCATTTCTTAAAAGCTGAAGTTTTTCCTTTGATCCTGAGTCAAGTCTTTTTCTGTTGTGCCAACATATTCTTTTATAGTCTAAAATGGGACTGTAATATCCCCTAAATATCAGGAAACCAGACAGCAGTCTTGTGCTAGTACACACACATACACGGGTATTACATCAATACAGTTTTATTTTGGCACCAAACCTCTGAGAACAACCTCTGTAAGAGGACAGTGTTTATAGCCTTGGAAATAACTAAGACTTGCAAAGTGGCTCTAGTCCTTCAGAAAAGAACTATTAAGATGAAAAGGATCTTGACTTGCTGCCTTTGGAAAGGGACAGATGAGAAAGACTATAAGTTTGGGTGAGAGGAGTGAGAAAAGCATCCTAGAGCTTACCTGTCCAGGACAGCATAATATACACTCTGATGTACATAAAGAGCATCCACCTGGCATACCCTAAATTGAAGATGCCCCTTGGAACACTGAATCTGCCCTCATCTGTTTGTACTTTTAAAGGGACTGCCAAGAGGATCAGCTGTGCTTTGAGATATGTGATTTTCAGGATTAAGAGAGATTTTGATCTCCACAGAACAGAGGAACACAGCTTAGCTGGAAGAAGGGCTGTCAAGGTCACAGCATTTCCCAAGATTGCAGCACAATCCGGCTGTGTTTGTTTTAGATCATTCAATTTACCAAAACAGCAGTGGCTTAGTTTAGTCCTCCTGGCTGCAGAAAACCCTGCAGTGCCCAGAGGCTGCAACCAGCAGTAGTAAAAAAGCTCCCTGAATGCACCTTTCTAGGTGTGCAGCCAGCTAGTTCTTGAAAGGTGCCCATGTGTAGCATCATGGCACAGCTCATGCTTTTCATATTTAATCATTTCATTACTAATTAATATGGTCATTACCACATTGTGAAGTGAAAAGATGATTATTAAAGGTTAATGTCATTGCTGCTTATATCGTGCCTTGAATAGTTACAGTTTTTTCCAGGTATTTAATTGTACTGATAAGTAACAATACAATTACATTTAATAATGTATGTGGAACTGTGCTTATTTGTCCCTCTGTGAGGCCAGCCACTGTCTACAGCTATGAGGGAGAGAGACAGATATACTGAATCCACAGTGGTTTTTCTGTTTTGCGTGCTCCTCTGCTTTCTGCTTCTCTTATGCTGGGTCGGCCTAGAGGTGAAGCTCCAATGACACATGGACATGATGAAAAGCCTGTGACATATTTATGGGTCAAAAGTACTGTTTAGGTGTAGTGACAACCTTTCTTAGGGATTGGTAAAGTTCCTTTAATATATTTTTCCCCAGCTATATCAACTATAGAGTGAATTTCAGTCAGGGTGTCAAAACACCTGAATCTTATGAAAATTTATGGAATCAATTGTTAACCAAAAGGCTGCTGTACTTTTTCTGCCTTGACAAGATTAACCATTACTAAACTGACAAGAAGTAAAATGTCACAAGTAAGTGTGCTCTTCCTTCTCTGTTCTCTCTGGCTGCAGACTGCACTTTGTGCTTCGCGAGGCCTGAACCAAAAAAAAACACCTAGTTGATTGGCTGCTAATCACTCTTAGGCATAGCTGAGGTCTAGATTAGAGATAGAATGTGTGTTAGTCATTAGCCCAGATTCAAGTATTCCTACTAGTAATGCAGCCAGGTCACAGATGGCAGACATAAAAATCTACTTTCAGCACCACCTTGCTCCTAATGCCTAAATCAATGTCATGGGACCTGTGCTGTAAAAACAAGCCAGGTTCAGTCTCCTGACAAGAGAGGAGAGATGCCACGTGTAACTCTGATTCCTGACCTGGAGGTATTTTGAGAATTTTGCAGACCATAGGGAAACACAGACCTCATAATATCAACAGCATGTATGTGGAAAGAATGGCAGGCTCTAACCTACATGAGCCAAAATTTCACATATAGACTCACGTACTCCACAGTTCAATACTAAAAGCATACTAAAATTTGAGCTGGGTAACACAAAGAAAGCCATGCTGGTATGTGTGTGCATGCTCAATTTTTAGTTTGGAGTCAGGACTACACAAGAGGATCCCAGAGATCTCATATTGCTACAACTGTGAGCAGTGTTGGGAGTTCAACGACTGGAAAATTGTTTTGGACACATAATAGCAAACATTACACCACAGCTGACCAAAGAACAGTTAACAAGATTTTAACTGAATATTTATGCTAATAATTTGTATCTAGAGGAGTTAATTCATATGAGTAGAGATCATAGGTTGTGATTTTCTCTGGTTTTGTGTGTTAAAGTGTAAGAATTCTGTATAGTATATGTAGCAAAGAATTGAGACACATAGAAAACCTGAGCAGAAGTCATAGAAGCTGATGGAAATACCCTGATGATTTACACAAAACTGTGGATCCAATTGTATTGCATGAAGCCACTCCCCATGTAGGAAGCTCCTCTTCTTAGGACAAATTAGTAATGGAAGAAGCTTTGGAGAACAAAGGCAGTGTACATACAGTGGAATTGCACATACAGCAGTGTCCAAGCAGACCCTTGGGAAAGTTTGTGGAGAGTGATTGAAGTTCCAGAAGACTGGAAATGGGTAAAGATAAATCCTTCTTTAAAAAGGGTAGGAAGGAGTGACTGGGATGTTTAAGTGTTTATGCCTGGAGAAATACTGGAGGATCAATCTACTGGCAAACCTTTAAGGGTTGAGGAATATCCAGCAAGTCTTCGTCATGAGGAAGTCATATAAAACTACATTGTGTGATGGGTAACAGGGTTTTCACAGAGAAGTAGATACTGCATATCTTCAGGTTATTGTCACTGTCCTCAACAACAGTCACAAGGTAAACAAGGTTAGAGAAAATAGTTGCACAAGTGGGAGTAATAATTAGTTGGTCACAAGTAAACTGAAAAGATATTATCAAGTGGTATCCCCTGTGGTTTTTGGCTAGTACTATCCAGCATTTTCATGAACTAACAGGACAATGAAAAAGACAATCATGCTACTGCACTTGTATTTGACTTTTGTCTAGAGAGAGGACATGGTGGAAGTACATTGAAAGATGGATTTAGCATTAAGAAAAAATGGTGATAATTTGCATTAATGAGTTAAATAGGGTACTTCTTAATAAGGACAAGAGTGAGGTAATATGCTTCAGTAAGAATTCCCAGCTACACAGAAGTGAACTGGGGAATAACTGCCATTGAGGCAAGGGGAATGGTAAACTGAAAGTAATCCGGCATAGTTTACTGACGTGCAACTAGCATTTTCAATATAAGGATGTATAATCATAAACGTCATGTACAAAATGCTCAAAGTAATCCTCCCAAACTGCTCAGTTCTAGGCTGGACTACTCTGTGTTCACTTTTATCCATAATGTTTCAGGGGAGATGTGGACTGTCTGAAGAAGATCTAGAAGGGAATAAAAGTCATCCTAGAGTCATGATCTTGGAGGAAAGGTTGTAAACATTGATTTAGGAACAGAATAGGTCAGCATCTGTCTGGGGTTGTATTTGTATTTTCATCCTACTTTGGGCAAGGTTTTCAAGTAGAAGACTTCTTGACTGGCATCTGTATTTTCTATGACCTTAAATCTGTGTCAGGTTGATTGTATGTAGGATTTACAGAGTTGGATACAACCATACATGTGTGCCTGTGTGTCTTGTGACATGGGAGAATCTTCATACTACTACAAAAAATTTGTCAGTGACAGTTCCATCCATTTTACTATCTCACTTTTAAGTTTCTTATAACAACACAAACACCTATAGAAACAAATAATAAGCAAAAAGAAAATAAGAGAAGGAAGGTAGGAAATCTCTTCCTTTTCTTCTGAGAAAGCTTAAGTTCATGCAACAAAAAGCAGGGAAACTTTATTTTGACTGACATGCTATGATGAAAAATAATCTTTCATCAAAAATGACCAATCTTGTTTTGCACTGGCAGGTAGAGGATGGAATGAACTTTAACAATTAATGTATTCCATGACTGTAGACCATAATTAAAATGAAAATTAACAAAAACCCTGCAAGCCAAATTGCAGGAGACAAATTGATTACAGTTTCCTTTCCAGGGGATTTTAATTTTCTGATTCCTGCTGAGAGAGCTGAGGAATTGTGAAGGGCTAGCTGTACTGAATGCTTCTTTTAGCTGACTGAGTTGCAAAAAGGTTAAGAATACAGACCATGTGACAATTTTGAAATAATTTCGTTATGAGGTTGCCCTTCCTGGAGTTATTCCAGGGAGCCCTGTGGCTTTTCATGATCAGCAGAGAAGGGAGTGGAAGATCTCCAGGCTGAACTAGAGAGAGCAGATGCCCTCCCTCTGGTGTTTAATTTAATTAATTGATGTTTGTTGAAATAAAGCCAATTAACCTGGCTTATCTCTTTATCAATCATGCTTCTGCTTCCATTATTCAGTTGGAAAAATGGCATAATGTATTTTATGGCAGACAGCAGGAACAATTAAACCCAACCTGTGCTGCTTTGCCTGCAGCAGGCTTTTCAAGGGAAGAGGAAAAACAGATGTTGTGGTGTAGGATAAAGCCATCAGGTTTTTTACTTTATCTGTTTTCTGCCTCTGAATCCCTTTAATTCTTTTTCATTCAAGGGTGAAGAGTTGTGGGGGCATCATACAGTCAACAGTTCCTGCTTAGGGTCACAGTGAGCTAACCCTGATTTCTGGACCCCTTGGTCTCAGATACCTGCTGTAGACAGAAGAAAGCAGACCATAATCCAGTGACAGGGGCAGTCAAAGACAATGTACTCTCAAATCAGCTGCACTACCTGTCTGCAACCATCAAAGAAGTGATTGGTCATGTATATCATAAACAAATGCAAACGAAGTCCACACTGCTGATCATCAAACCTGGTATAAGATACTTCACTCTTATCTTCCATTAGTTATTTCCTACAGAAGTTTTTTCTTTCCTGTGCCTCATTTAGACACACTGATGAATGTAGATCCAGAAAAAAAATATTTCCACTATATAGAAGCACAATCAGGATTATTCAAATCTGGTTTCACCTTAATTTAAGAATTTTTTATTATGGGTACTTAGGTGTCTTATGCTCCTCTTCATGTGTACTGGGACTGAAAACCTTTAGGTCTGGTTTGTGTCTGGAGTTTTTACTGTTCGTCATGGTTTAACCCCAGGTATCAACTGAGGCAATCACTCATTCACTCCCCTTACCCCCATATTGGGAAGGAGAACCAGAAAGAAAAGATAGACCTCACGGGCTGAGATGAGAATGACTTAATGATTGAAAATAACAACAATAATAATAATATTAATAATAATAATAATAGAGAGAGTAACAGAACCCAAGAGAACCAAGTGATAGACAATGCAATCGCTCATCACCCAGCCCAATTCCCAGCCCATACCCAAACCACGATCAGCTCCCTTCTGAGTAACTGCCCCAGTTACTGGGCATGGCGTTCTATGGTACGGAGTAACCCTTGGCCATTGTATGATTCTGGGGTAGATCTGAAGGAGAGGTGGGGAGAGGGACACACCCCTTTCCTTCCTTTATTCAAAGCAACTGTAATTCTCCTGGGATGAAACTTTCTATATTTGTGGATTTAGGACATATTTTGGTGACTTTGTACTTACTGGTCCTG
Source organism: Platysteira castanea (assembly GCA_013397175.1). Lineage (NCBI taxonomy): Eukaryota > Metazoa > Chordata > Aves > Passeriformes > Platysteira > Platysteira castanea. The sequence continues at coordinate 316,312 of VYXC01011987.1, read as the reverse complement.
GTAGCAGCTACTTGCTTTGCGAACCTCAGCGCATGTTTGTTATTGTTGATTCACGATAATCCCAGAATGCATTCAAAAACCGCACAATAATATTTTTAACTAGAGAGTAACCATTGACTAAATATTGAAACAACCGCTAAAACCTGCTGAAAAATGTTCAAAACCTATCACCAAACATCTGCTTGCTAGTCATGAATCTCATACATTGATATCTGTGCCTCTCCAGTATATTTCTTTAGCAACATTTGAACTACTTCATAACAGGAAATGGTTTTGTTTGTTTTTTTTTTTAACTTATAAGTAATTCAACCCTTTCATTTTGATTCATTAAGGTATTTGTGGATTAGTCAACTGTTTTGCACTTGGACACTCTGATTGGACACCTTAAACTTCCTGTAAAAGAATACTAAGAATAATAAGAAAGCAAGAGAAAGCAACAAAGAACAAATAGCTTCTTTCAAAGCAATTTTAGATGATTTAAGATTGCTTTTCATCATATTACCAACATTCAGTGTTTTTGGTTTTGTTCTTATGCCAATTTTCATACAAAAAGGTGAAACAGAGTGGGGTTTTGTGCATTTAATTTTTTTAAATTTACCATTGCTAGGGATGTGTTTAGGAGTAGCCCACAATTTGTGTAATTTCCATAAAGCTCTCTCTGTATATAGATTAAAACCATAAATCAGTTAGTACTTTTTGCAAAAATTCATTGCTAGCATATCAAATATGTCAGTTAAATTAAAGCTGATCTTCTAGGTTTCCTGTGAAAAATTGCTGAGGGTTTTAAAATATTGTTATAATTTTCTGCAGTTTCTCATATTAGTTATGGAAGCTTTGTTTGAAATGACCATTTTGAAACTTACCTAGGTTGCTTTTTTTAAAGTTCTTAAATAAAAATTTGTAAGGGCAAAAATTATATGACTGAATAGCACAAATACCATGAATAATTAATATTCTGTTACATAAGAAGGATATCTTAGTCATAGCCTCCGCTCATGAATCCCAGTCTATGAAGCCAGACATTGCTCAGGAGCATGTTCCACAGTGTCAATTGGCTGTCCCTGTTCATCTGGGCTTTTGTGGCAGGGTTTTCCAGAGCTGACAATGCAATATTACATGGTTCTCTTCAAGGTCTTGCACACAGAAGCCCAGATACAGAACTTTCGGCGTGTTCTTATGGGGTGCAACAGCCACCCGCCCATTAAATCACTTCTCCCGCTCCTTTTCTAAACCTTGTCTTATGATTTAAATATGTGTGTGTTAAGAAGACTCAGAGCATAGCGAGGCAGGCCGTGGTCATCTGTATACTTGGTTGTGATTATCCAGTGGAACACATGCAGAAAAACTTAGCAGCCAATCTGTGCGCAATGCCAGTGTCTAACAAAGCATGTTCCAGGCAGCACAGAGAGCATCAAGAATGAGAACAGCCCCTAGGACCTGGAGATGTCCTGGTGGAAAATACAAAGTGCTGGAGGGACAAGGATGGCAACAGTTTGACACTGAATTAACCTGCTGGTGCTGGAGGGACTGCCCAGAGGGTGACACTCATTCACCTGTGACCCTGTCATTGCTTTTCCCAAATGGAAATAAGGAGAGGTGGTTTGCTGGTCTTAGCTGTGGAGGAGTCTTTTGCTTCTTTCTCTCCTCCTTCTTTTTTTACCGCTAAAGTAATTTTGATGGTAAGGTATGGTATGAACTACTGATGCCACTAACAAAGCTTTGTACATATAGTCCTGTCCCTACCCTCATTAACAAAGTCCCTTAAGAGGATATGGTCCACTATAAAGTCTATTTAACAAAAAAAAAAAAAAAAGGGGGGGGTGTTTTCTCTGTCAAAGAGCAACTGGTAGTGCATAAAATGTTCACAATGATGGTCATTCCAATGCCGTGATAGATTGGTCTGTTGAGTTAAAAGGGATTAAAGGCTCAGAATTTCCTTCCTAGTGACTGGGATAAGTAAATGCATTTTCCACTAGGAGCAAATAGTCAGGACTGGTTCAATTTGAAAGCAGGACACTGCAGACAATTCAAAATACCCAGTCAGTTGTAAAATTTTGCACCTTACATACATCTAGTAGGTGTCCACTATGTACCCATAGTACATTAGGCTTTTAATCAGTTGACGTCCAGTGATGGCTTTTGTTTTACTGATAATTTATTCTTTTTGTGCTGTAACTTAAGCGTCTGAGACAAACATTAAGTAATTGTTAATACTGGTAGTGTCTGAATTCCCCAAAAGGGCTTGAAGACCACCGTACAGAAATCGTCAAAGAAATTACAACCTAGAATGAGTTGTTTGGAAACTGATATGCAATAGAAATGCCCTAAAATACCACATCATATAATATATGATAAGCATACTGTTGGAAAGATAAAACTGTTCAAAGTCCACATTTTTCTTATCTTCATCATCCATTCCTTTAAGTCTACAGAAATCATAAATGGGGATAAATCCACTTTCTGTCCATATCTATAATGGAATCTATGACACAGCTACACTCAAGGACTTTGTGAAGCCTGAGGAGGAGGAGGTTTTGGCTCAGACAGAGCTATAGTTAGGCTGCCTGAGACCTACTTCAGATGTGTAGTAATTCTCTTATTAGGAAAGTTATGCAAGCCCAAACAGTCAAAACTCAATTGCTTCTCAGGAGAATCAGTGAGAACATAATGTAAAAGGGTCTTAGCCCCTCTCCTTCTCAGTAGGACTGGATTTTCTTCAAGGCATTTTGGGAAGAGTCTGAAGTATTTGAGAAATGTGCACACAATACGTCAAAGAAGTCTGTGATAGTTGATGCTATCACCCATGGGCATCTTCACAAAAGTTAACAATTCATGTCCAGAAGGTGTTTCATCTTTTTTGCTCTGGGTACGTGTCTCAGAGGAAGTGAAAATAGTGTATTGGTGTTGGTGTTTTGTTTGTTTGGTTTTTTTTGGAGGAGAGCTCTTGTGTAAAATCAACAAACTTCAGAAGTAATAGGCTTATATTAAATCCTCCCTTTGGTGGGCTGCAGTTTAGGGTGTTGGATACAACAATGGGACAAGCTGCTGCATGAATCCTATAGCACAAGTTGTTGAGATTATTTATTCATTCCTCCTAATACATCTTGCTAATACATCTTGCTAAGCATGAGGAACATTGTATTTCATCTATTTTATAAGGCAGAGCTGTGTTTCAGTCATAGGAATGTTATCATTACTTCCATAAAAATGCAAAGAAAGTATTTCAAGTTTTTCACTACAAGTTCCTGGGAGAATGTGATGATACGTTTGTCTTCAGAAAGATAAAAATCAAATGAACATGTACAGTCATCCAGTAAAGGGAACATTTTGTGACTACATCTTGTTTTTTGATACATTTCATACAAAGGAAAAAGACTTCTACGGAGCCAAAAATCTCCCCTGAAGAGATTTGAAATATAAACTGCATAAAAAGTGATTTCACAGATTTCAGAAATTGCAGCAAGAGATTAGCAGTGCACAGTACAATGGAACGATTATATATCTCACAAAAGAGGGACGTGAACAAGTTTGATAGACAGAATGGCAGAATGCGGGAGCTGAAGTACTGAATAGAGAATCTATACCATCCCCCAGCCTGACACAACTGTGAGATTATCCTCTGTGTGGAGGTGTTTTATCTTAAATCCACTTGGTGATGATGGGGTTTCAACATCCACCATTAGAAAATCACTGTATTTTTCCACGGGTAAAATATGGCGATTGTCTTCTCATTTCTCTCATTAATATCACCTCCAGAAACCTATGGCTTTTTTCCTATTGATAATTCTATCTCTGTCTCTCTTACACTTTTGCACACCTATCTTGTTCTAGTTTCTTTCACATCTTGGTCTCCATTCTTTAAATCAAGTAATAGATGTTAAAAATAGTGCTTTGGTTACTTGCTTTTTAATACTGACTTGCTGATAGATTGTGGTCTCACTGCAGTCAGTGCTAAGGTTCCAGCTGACTCTGAAAGTGGAACCGAACCTTCTAAATGACTTATAATCAGATTGATTTAAAGACCAATTTTCAGCAGTCTAAGGTCCCTAGATGAACCATATTTTCATGAAGTGAAAGCACAGTACTTTGCTGAGATTTTAATATCAAGTGTCACATTACAAATCACTTGGCCTTGTGCCTTTTGTAGGATATGACCATCCCTGAACCACATTAATGGTATCTGATTTATTCCAAATGAATATCTGAAAAGCCTGGCTGCTGATCATATAGATACGTAAACTTGCCTTTTCTTCTTGGTGAATGGAAAATGTGGCTGAGAGAAAATTTTCAGGAAACTATTAAAATATTAACATGTCAGGTAAGAATATTGTCAGAGTGTGAAAAGACACATGTACATACAGCACTGACAACATATAATACCTGATTATTAGAAATAATAATAGTACCTGATTAGTAGAAAATTACCAGAACTTTATTCTTTGATATCTTAGTTAAGACCAAGGTTGGTCATTTAATTTCTGAGTATCTTCCTAACTTGATTTCTCTTGCTCTATTATGTCTCCATGTTTTCAATCCAAAGTAAACAAAAAGAAAATGGTCAAAGAAATACCTGTTTTTTTGTGTTCAACATTATTTTTAGTTATCATTGAAATAATAGCTCTTATCAAATGAGTAGCTTTTAAAGTCCTTGAAGTTCTTGAAGGAAAGGGTTTCTGCTAGCCACTAGAGTATTTCTCAAAGAGGTTTGTACAGAAGCAGGCACCTGTCACAGTAGTTTTAGAATGAATGTCCACAGGTATCAGATTTAGCACTGAAGCAATCGAAGCAGAGTGCAACAGGGCAATGAACCCACAGGGAGAATGGGGAGAGATTATCACTGCTCTTGCCTCCACATTATCTTCTAAATCAGGATTGCACAGAAGGTCCATGTCATCCTACTAAACAGTATTGGCTTCCATTCCAGGTGTGAGTAACCTTGGATGTTATCCCTTGAAGATAAGCATGGTAGTTTAACTGTTAGGAAGTCCTCAGAATAGAAAAATTCCCAGATGACCAAACCTGGCTTTCAGCAATTATGGGTAACTTCATTATCTATCTTTTAAAACACAATTTAACTGCTTAAAATTGTTAGTTTTGTCCCTATATTGCTATGGAAAGACTGTTTCAGAATTTTGCTGGAAACCTAATTTTTGGCTTAGTCAATTTGCATCCACTTTTTTAACTTGTTGCTTTAACAGAAATAGCTTCTCTCCCTCATGAATATTTATTTTGTGTATTTTCAGCTTTTCCCAGACTCTCAAACAGAGGAAACCGAGGCTAGAAGATGCTGTGGCAGGTCATTCAATTCACCCTCATGTTTAGTGAAGCTAAAGCAGATAAGCTCATCTTGTCAGTCTCAATTTGTCCTAGTAGCTCTTTTCAGACCGGCCTTTAATTTCAGCTTCCTTGGATATATTCCAAAGACTGTATCTGTCCTCCATGTCCACACTGCGATGATCTCTTGTAGTCCCATTACAACTGACTAACACATCCACTTCTTGATCTTTTCCTTTATGCACGCTGACACCTTGTTTACAGCAGAAGTTCTATTGCTCCACGGGCAAGATATGCAGTGAGGGATGTTTCATCTTCTACCTGAAACCAGCAGTTAACCTAACTTCTATTTCTCACCTCCTCTGTGATTGCAGTGCCTTTCAAACACAGTCCAGTAAGAGTAGCTCGACCTAGTGGCCACGGACAAAGACTTCCAGCATCTGGCCTGAGCTTTACTGTTATTTCAATGAATGTTTTCAGGCAAAAGGGTGATTGCCTACTGTAAATCATGTTCACTTGCTACTCTTTCTAAAGTGATTCTGACAATTGACATAAACCTCTTAAACATCAAGTGCTGTTGAAGAAACATCCACTTGTTATTTTCTTCAACTAGGTATATAATGATAAGTGAAATTACTGCAACAGTTTTGTCACAGGAAGCTCAAGAGGCAGATAGTATCAAAATGCTGACTAAGAAACTAGACAGATTCATGGACCCCATATTCACAAACAAGACACTGGAAGGGATTAACAGGGTTATGACTTCTATTATTCTTAATAAAAAAAGTGTTTATTGGGATACTGGGAAATAGAAGAGAATGGATGAAATGAAAAGCTCAGGCTCCCTTGCTCTCTTAAAGAGTATTTAGCTGAATGCACCGGTGGTCTCATCTAGAAGAGCTGTTCTTATACTCTCAGAATGACTTGCAAAACTACACATTAATAAGAACTGTCAATACAGTTTTTCTTAGATGATTGTGAACAGTTGTCTGTCATGCCCATTTTTTCAGTTAAGAACCAAGAGTGCAAATTACAAATTTTCCATACTAAAATGATGAAAAATCGAAATGGAGATGTGACATATTGAACGTAGGGACATGGATATGTATGGTTAACATGAGGAAAGAGGAATATGTGCCAAATCTTATACTGAGTACACTGACCTGTGAGATATTATTGGCTTTTGGTTTGGTTTGTTTGAGTTTTTTTTTTTAATTACTTGTCCTCCTACAGATTTTTCGGTGGCAATTTGTCACCATCTCTGGTGACCATAGACTTTTCTATCTTGAATTGCAACTTTAGTTACAGATGGAAATCTGGTTTTTAGGAGCTGCCAAAAACTTTATATTTCTGAAGATAATGAGTCAGTCCTCCTCCTTGGAAGCAATATGCTTATGCAAAACTCTATTAGTGTTTTTATTATCCATAAAATTGCCTGTTCCTGCAGAATTCAGCAATATTTGACCGGATGACCTCCAGCAGCCAAGGTAGCTCTGATGCACCTGTTATAACTGTGCTCCATCATACAAATCAAAGATGCTCTGGCTTAATTCACATCTTCCTGTTCTATTATTTAATACTGCATTGCCTTTCCCCTGGTGTAATTAACCTTTCATCCCCAAAAGTTAGAGAAGACTGCTGCTTCCAGCTAAGTGCACAAGTTTACTTCACCCATGTATTTTTTAATGCAGATATATTAAAATAGTCTAAAAACTAAGCCAAGAAAAAAAATTAATTTCACTTAATATGAGGAATGAGTTAAGATGTTATGACTGGGAAATTGTAGTGGGCACCTGCAGTCATTTAATAACATCAAAAACAGTTCTAGTAACAAGAGAAAAAGTCATGGATAATGGATTTAAGCAAAGGGTTTACAAAGAAGCACTTAATTTAAAATAAAGCAAAACAATTGTGAGTTAAACAGTGATCATGAAAAGACACTAATTAAGATGTACTAATGATATGAAACTTAATTCTCATGCAATTTATGCAAAATTACTCCTGAACAAATATTTAATTACATTCCCTTTAATACCCTAAACCAATCTTCCTTCCTCTCACACTGTGTCTTTCTATTTCTAGTTGTAATGTAGGAATATGCAAGCTCTTAATTGGCACAGAGTAAGAATGACAGGTATTAGGGGAATTGACTGCAGTTATATTTTTAGTTCTTAAAAGTTAGAAGGGAAATGTTTTACAAGTGGATGATTTGAGGAGTGTGTAGTGTTTTTACAGACTAATTGTATAAATTAATTGAATTAATTAGCAGATATTTTCAAAGAGCTTTTCAGACAGAGATTGCAATGTAAGCACTATGTTGATATTATTATTATTGAGTGTGGCAGACGCCTCACTCCAGAATCTGGGCTGGCAAAACCTTCAGCAGAAATGGTAATGATTCAAGAGAAACTCTGAGAGAAATGCAAGTTTTTTACTTCAAGTCCCATTTCTAAAGTAAAACAAATGTAAATTATTGTCTCTGTGTTAGTGTGTGAAATCCAGTGACCTGATAGGTGAGGCTGTCACAGCTCCAGGCTCCCTAGCTGGGCATGGATTCCCAGTAGGCACACACACAGAAACACACACATAGGACACATGTATAGACAACTGGACACACAGATCAGCACACACAGGCTAATCAGCCCTGACACAAGCATAAACAGCCTCAGCAGTCTCATGTTTTCCCCTGTCTGGCTGATCAGAAGGTCCATGAGTAGGAGATGTATGTATATGAATATTTGTACCATGTGTGTCTGTCCAGCAGCTGGCCTTAGGCAGTACCTGCCCCCTGGATCCCAGTCTCCCCAGATGCCAGCACCTGGACCTAGGAACCCCAGAGGTCCAGAACCCCTCTCCAGCTGCTGGTAAAGCCCTGTTGCTCACAGAAACACACATAGACAAATACACGTGTACATACAGAGAGGTCATGGATGGCTGGCCAGGACTTCCCTGGCGCCCCTGGTAGCCAGCTGTTTGCATGGCCTCCCCTCAGAAACACAAGCACATCTGGTTCCCAGGCCATTTCACCAGCAAGCCTGGCTCAATATTTGCTAAAGCTCACATACTCACTCATACATTTTTATTTCTTCCAGGTGCTTGCACAACAGACACCTGGGCCTCTGACCCTGGATCCCACTCCAGCTGTTGGCACTTAGACCCCCACACATATGCACACATAATAGAAAAACCCTTAGAAAGGGAATTTAATAATATAAAGCAGACTCTGCTGAGAACAGTGTACAGTCATAAGAGTACACTGAACAGCAATCTGTGTACTGGCAATCAGCCCGTTTTACTCACTTTTTCCTCTGTTTTCCTATGTGTGTTCCCAAATCACCTAGATCCATCCCTTTCCTCACCCTTGGTTCTTCACCTAAGCATCCCATAATGAGTCTTATGGAGTGCTGAAATGCTTTTCCCTTGCATCCCATAACGTGTCCCAAACTTCTGAGCAGTGACCCCCACAGTCTGAAGGGTGATCCAGAGAGATGGGAGAGCACACGGACAGATGGGAGAAAACCCGGAGAGATGGGATAGCAGCCACTAACTCATCCTGATGGGTGTCACCCCTTGGACCACGGAGTGGAGCAGCATCTGGGGCCACGCTGACAAGGGTCTGAACAGGTGCCTTTTCCTCTGAGTGTATAATCTGGGTCCTCTAGACAAGCCTGCAATGTACCAAAATTCCTGTGGTTTATAAAAAAAGGGTTTTTTTATTAAGAGTCTTGGAGAATGTCTTTAACCCAGAGGTTTGCGAAATTTTCAGATGAACTTTCTGAAGGACATCCAAATTTTTAATCTATATGCAATGTGCCTGAACTCAGCTGGGCATTTCTTATTCTGCATCCAAGAGATTTTCCTTTCATGTTTTTTTATGTATCGGTGTTAATGCATAAAGCATCCAAACAAGGCACCTGGGTTACAAAATTTTTCACTTCCAAGGTCAACAGATTGTTTGGATTTCTCAGGTGTATCTACCCCATCCTTACACTTCAGCTCAGTTGTTTAAGTCTCAGATCATTTATTGCCAAAACCTGCTGTAAAATTTGTAACCCAAAAGATAAGATGGAGAAGTGGAGGCAGTCCTTACTTGAGCACACGTACCTATTGGTCAATTAGTTGTCATACTTAGAAAACTCAGAATTACAGAAATGTCCTTCAGGAGAAGATTAAAAATTGAGCTTCATGATAGAGACATTCAGGTTGACCTTTAGGAATGAGGCATGCACAGCATGTAATGGGACCCACTGCACAAGCATGAATTGCAGTCTTGGACAATACCAGTATGAACAATTTTATACAGTGAAAACAAAAATTTTGTATTTTTTTCCTAATAGTTTTTTACCTCTTTCAGTACCACTGTAAAATTATTTCCCAGATAAACTGAATAACACTTCTATTCATATATTTATATATATGCATACATATTTGTGTTTAAAAAAAGACTGGATGTGGCACTCGATGCCATGATCTAGTTGAGGTGTTAGGGCACGGGTTGGACTCGATGATCTTGAAGGTCTCTTCCAACCCAGACATTCTGTGAATTCTGTGAATTCTGTACACACATATATATGCATATATGGATAAACAGAGAGGAATGAAGGTTTTTATTTTTTCTAAAAGCAAGAGAATAGCTTTGATCTGTAACTATGACTTAAAAAAACACAAAAATAATAAATGAAAGAGAAAGAAGGAAAAATCTCCTTTTCATGTGGGAGGAAGTGTTTACATACGGCAAAGCAAATCAGAAAGGGCAGTAGAAGCAGCAGACTTTGGGAGTTTGCTCATCCCAGCAGGAGAATTCAAACAGGTGGTGCATGATCTTGGAAATTAAGATAATTTTTTTTCTTCTTAGACAGTGTTTCACACTTTTAATATATTTATTTCTATGCAGACCCAAGTTTTGCCCAGTTATCCCGGGAGCAATAATTATACAGGTTGGTCCTATAATTTTAATATTCCACCTGTCCTGAGGAAGCTCAGTGGAGGCCTTGGAGGGGACTTAATATTATTCAAAAAATTAGTCCTGCAGTGCAACAAATGCCCTACAGAAACAATTTAAATGGAATTTTTGAAGATCTAAGTGTCCTACAGACAGCTTTGAAAATCTCCATACTATTGTCTTTGGTACTGGACAGACTAAAGTCCTTGTAGCACACATGCTTTTCTGGGACAATAAGAGACCTGTATCTGGTAAAAAGTAAATAGTGGGATTTTTGCTATCATATTAGTTATTTTGCAGCATAATTATATTTGAGAAAGTAAAGCATTAAATCAAATTACAATGAAGTATTTCAGATGGATTTTTGCATCTCAGCTTCTGAATATGATGCATTCAACAGGGGAAAAGGAAAAGCTGTTTGGTTTTAACTTTGGTTTGAACTCAGGATGGAGCTCACGTGTGGTGTAAGTGGCAAACCATTCAGTGGTTTTGTACATCAGCGTCCTGGCAGGAAGATTGGAGGTCTTTTTGTCTGTGAAAAGGCTGCTCCTGAAAATGTATCATTGACCTCTGTTCCAGGACGTGCCCAGGCCCTAGAGAATATGATGGCTATGTGTGTCCACAGAAGTTAGGAGAGTAGGGAACAGAGAGTGGGAGAAGAAAGTTGCTTCCATTGACAACAAGGGGGAAAGAGATAGACATGGAAATGATGTTTAACAAGAACAGAATCAAAGATGGAGCTTTCAGTCAGACCCTGGGTATAGAATTTATCTGGACAATTGCTAACATTTGCAGCATAGACATCTATAGCTGAGCTGGATGTTGTAATTAATCTTCACTGTCACTTGTGTCCAGTGACTGAGGAGACTGTAGGGAAATTGCCTTCAGTGCAGCCATCTGTATTGCAGAAGTTGAACATTACATGAGTTGAATACTGATGTAATTTAAGTCTCTTTTTGCAAACTCAGGTGCCATGTGTCGGGGCAGAGATATGGCATACAGAATCTCAAAATAACAAAGCACAAAATAAAGCCCACAGAAATAAGTGGGGCCATCTAGAGAGGTGTAAGACGGCTATGGACTGAGGTTGATTAAAGATAAGCTTTTTAATGAACAGAAAGGAGACCTGCTTGTGTTCCTTGTTTAGCTTCAGGACTTTGCTGAATTGTTCACTTTTGCTTCTCTTGCTCTTTAAATTCAGAGCTTTATTAAGCTTCCTGACAGCCAGGCATGCAAACTGACTAAATAGAGCCCAGAAGTAATTTCAATCTAGATTCAGCTAGTTTGGGAAAGATCTTACACTCCTGTACTCTGCTCACAGTAAAGTTCTCAGTCTGGGAGGTGACAGAGAGCCAGAATTAAAAATCAAAAGCCATAAAAACCTGAAAAAGTTATGGACTTTCTATCAGTTGTTCTTAGATACAATCAGTATAAACAACAAACTGACTCTCTGAGTTGTTTGTTCTGTGTCTGTTTTGGAAGGGGAAGAAGAGGATGAGGTGTCTGCACTAAAAAGGGTTCTGAATAGAACAATTTCAGCTGCTTGAATTATTGATGCATTTTGAAAATAAAACATGTGGCAAAAGAAACCTCATAATCTTAAAAAAAAAGTGATTGTAAAGCAGTGTTTTGGGCTTTGGAACAATTATTTTATCTTTTCACATCTCAAAAATTCACAAAATATTTTTTTTCTTTCTACTCACAGCTCTTTAAAAATCTTTACCTCAAGTCCTTTAAAGTGCACTCCAAATATCTTACCACTTAATTTGAGAAGGAAATGTTTTCTTGGTAGCAAGGCATTTGCTTTCCATCATATTGCAAGCAGCTGATGTTAAAACATGAGGGAGAACATTTCTGAAGTAAACTTGCTTGTTCTTAGGAAAACACACCCTTTGGTAAATGCAATACCCTCTTGGGTTATGCAGCTTTTGTAGTTGTGCTTACTTGAAATTGTTTGGGGTTCAATTAAGTGCTGTATCATTCTGTATCATAAACTGCAAAAACGTAAGACTGAAATTTACAGTTAAGTACTAGGGCAACATGAGTAACACAAAAGAAAAAGAGACTTTGAAAGAATGCTTTTCATAAGTCAAAGAGAATTACTGAATATTCCTGATATTCTTTATAGCCTTTGCCATATCAACATGACAAATCCCAATTATAACTTGCTTTCTGAGCAAGAGCTTGTAACTATGCTTATTTTTTTCTACAAGCTTCTGAGAGTGTGTAAACCTCTACGGTGCTAGAAATCCACATATTGAGATATGTGGTATAGCTAAAACTTAGCTCATCTGGTTATAGGGGTTGATGGAGTCAGTGAAGTCCCTGATTAAAAAAAATTAAAAAGTGAAGAAATTCTTCAGCGGTAGGGATAGGACTGACATAGCAACCATGAATAAATTTAGCTGTAGAAGGGTAAGTCTGATCAGCTGTCAAACCACAAGATTCTGTTGATACTAGAAATGCATATGGCTGGTTAACATATTTATATGAGATGTTAACTTCCACCGTGGAATTGCTTCAGAAGAAATTTGCATTACATGGCATTAAAACAAAGCCAGCTCTGCGTGGAGCACTGCCTCGGTGCAGTATAAATGGTGACAGGCACTGCTTCAGTGCTGAAACTGAATGAATAACACCAAATCACAGGTCTTAAGAAACCTTGGTGATAATGTTTTCAAAGAAGGTGCTTAATATTGTAGCTACTTTTTACAAAACGCATTTTCTAAGAAGGAGATGTCAGAAGAAACCTGCAAAAATTCATTTCTGATAAAGCTCAGAATAAAAGGAGGAAGTTCCCCAATAACAGTGATAGTAATGCCACATTTTTTTAAAATGCAGTGTCTTTGCTGCATTTTAAAGATCGATGAGTTTTGCGGGAGGAACATGGCTCTTTATTGATAGTGTCCATACAACTGAGGCAATTGTATTTAATGATGAGAAATCACTGGCCCTTTTCCAGTAAAACCCTAAAGGGAGATGGAGTTGTTCTGTTTTATGTACGTAAGAAATAACTTTTCAGACAGAAACTCGTGCTGTGTTTGTTAATAGCTTTTTTACTTGCTCCAGAAAGGAGAGATTAACTATGTTCATTGCACACTCTGCATGTTTGATGTCCACCTGTCTCTGATCACATAGGAAGTTTTCTCACCGGATTTAAAATTCGTGTGAGATTCTCCTCATGGGAGGCATTTTTGCCATGCCAGGAAAGAAGGATGTGGTGTTCTGATAGTATGGCTTTCCCCAGCCTTGTTGTATAAAAAAACCTGTACGGGCTTTTTTCTTCTGGCTTCTAAAAAAGTGCTTGGCATGGCCTTGTGCCCAGTGCGAACTGTCAGGTTCACCCCTCAGTGTCCAGAATTCTTTGGGACCTATCACAGGCACTAGGGAGGGAAAATTCCGACTGGAATAGGAAAGGGAGGGAAGGGATGGCAGGTGCAAAAGGCAGAATTAGAAAATGAGGCTTCTCTGCTTAACTCTTCCATTACTTGCGGTAAATAAGCATGAATGAATTTTTCAGTTTCTGTTTCAGTTTCCAGTGTGAAAACAGGATCAATAATATTCTATCATAGGGAAGGTGCACTGTGACGCTCCATCTTTTTTTTTTTTTTTTCCCAAGGGCTCATATTTTGCTCCTAAGAAGGAAGCCTGAATTCTCTGTTGCTGCTATGCAGGCATCTCTGAACACATAATTCCATGAATTTCAGAGGGAGAAGTAGACTGTGTGCAGACAGTGGGCAGACCTGCTGATTCTCTTGAGTGGGACCACTGTGGGAGACTAACTACTGTTTTTCCCCCCATAGACAATGCAGGCAGTATGGTAATGGTCTACAAAAATAAAGGTTCCCTAGTCTTACAGGTTCCCAGTGTCTGCACAGACACACCAGCTTCACAAGGAAGGAAAAAGTAAAATCTGGACAATATCAAACCAGCAGAAGTAGCTGCATTGATGACCTTACAAGTGAAACGTGGGGAAGACTGCTCTGGCGCATAATTCCTCAGTGGATGGGGATAATCAGGGAAGCTGTCAAAAAGCATTTCCTGAAAGACAGTGCAGTTGATTTCCTGGAGGCCAAGCAATTTGAGTCAACACAGCTGCAGTGAGCTTATTTTCTGTCTCTCTATCCACTTCATATGGATCCAGATGGAAATGGGCTACAACTGTTCCGTTTAGAAAGTATTGCTGCTTTGGAAGGTCAAGCTCACAGCATATTCACAGAGAAACTACAAAAATCCAGGGATGGTCATTACGGGCTCCTGACTGAATTTCTTTACTCTTAAATAAAAACATTTGGGTTAGACAAACTGAACACAAATTAGGAGTGTTGGAAGCATGCCTCAGCCTGAGCCACATGACAGATTCCCAGCATAACAAAGTTGTCCTTGTCAGTTATAAGCAAGGATAGGTTTATTGTCTGAAGTAAAGAGTGCTGAACCTCTTTGACAAAGCAATAGGGTGGAAAGTATTATGGAAACTGCCCAAATCATGACTGTGGGCTGTGCTCTTCTTTGCCTCAAATGATCGAAACCTTATCCCCTTTTAAAATCAGATGTGCAGTGCTGCTGAGATCTCTCATGCCACACACATCTGAGGATGGTTTAATCTAGACCATCTGCCACATCTACATTTCATTGCTGTTATAGTCGGTGGTAGAATACTCTCACCTCCAGGTAAGGGTTTTGAAGTTGGAGCTGGAGTGAGATCTGACTGTGACCAAAGTCAGGTCCTGTAGCCTGAGCTGCTGGTTGGAAGAACTTCTGTTTAATGGGAGAAGCTGGTGGTCCTGTAGGTTCAATGGCACTGACAGAGTAGAACAACATGGAGTATTCTGAAGTGTCTTCTTCATTGTGAATATGCTTTGTTCTTACACGGTTCCATCTTCCTCTTTGTTTGAAAACCAGAAATTATTTTCACACTTTAATGCTCATTTAGTTCAGTGCCACGGTGTCTTTCTGTGCAAGGAAGAAGTAATCAAATAAGAAAAAGGCACTTTTTAACTTTCCCTGAGATGGGACTATTTGTCAACTCCACGCACTTTGAGTGATCCTTTGAGTGCGTGGAGATGACAGTCCAGAGACCAACAGTGTGTTGATACAAGCTGAAGGTAGTGCATATGTGCCATGCCTACAAAGTAGTTCTGTAATCTAGAAATCAGTATTATCTAAATAATAAGAGAGAATTCATTTAATCTTGGTGTAGTGTTGTCAACCACACCACTCCACACTTCTCAGTATAAATGATGGCTTTTCCTTTGCTCTTTAGGGGAATGGACAGGGATACTGAAGATTATAGGACCATATGCTTAATTGTTTGGGGTTTTTTTTCCATGTGGACATGGATTCTTTTTGGTGATTTGCATTTGAAATGCCAGCGGTCAAAAGATATCTTTTCCTAGTGCAGTGGAGGATAAACAACACAACCCAGCTTGCAAATGTTTTGGAGCAAACAGTTACTCATTCCTGTTACTCTTAGGACTAGAAGCCCTTACAGCAGCTCAAAATAGGGCAAACCACACTAAAACTCTTTGTGGAGAAAGAAAGCAGCAGCTGTCTAGCAGCAGAAAGAGGAAACCGTAATATTACATTTGGCATTTTTAGAGTTGGTGAGGGTAAGGATGACTAGTACTGAATCTAGGAACTACAGTGCCCAAGCATGACTGTTCTGGGTCAGATCTACACATTTTTAAAGTCCCTATCCTGTCTCTAGCAGCTGATGCAGATCAGAATAGTGTTGGTATGGCTCACTTCCTGGAAAACACCCACCCGAGTGCCAGAAACTTTAAGACTTGATGAGTTGAAGGCTGTATCTAGACCATGAGGGTTAATAGACCCTGAATGACCTAGCTGAATAAATGTGTTTCACTGCTTTTGAACGTACCTTTCACTGATCCCCAAAACATCTTACAACACAATGTTCTTCAGGTATATTTTGAGGTATGTACTGAGTTTATTCTTTTGTTTGTAATAAAACTTATGTTTGGGTGCTTTATTGGGTAAACCTATTTCTTTTGCTACAAAAATTATTGAATTATTCCTTAATTCATCACTTTATAATTAATAACTTTATTGTTATGGACTTAGTCATGAAGACATTTGTCGATATCTGCACTTGTAGGTCTCAGAAATGACAAGACTAAATTCTGCCCAGGGTGGCTCCTGTGCATCCAACCTGACAGCAGTGAATGTGTGCATTGCACAGGCACAGAGAGTGGACTAAGGCTTGGAAGCACCTCACATTAGGCATTCAGAGATTAGCATGACTTGTATCCTCAGGAACAAACAGCATAGCTCTGCTCTCAAACGCCAAATCTTTCTGCTTCCCTAAAGTTGTTCTGAGCTGGAGGAGGCAGTTGCTGAGGCAGTCATTGAAAATCACCTTACAGAAAGATGGAAACATTGGAAATGTCCCATTGTCCCAGAGGCAGAATTAGAACTAGGACACAGATGTTAACTGACATACATAGAAATGGAAATCAAACACAAACGATGGTTTAACACAAGTTATAAGCAGTTATGTCTATTTTCCCCTCTTGCCACCTTCCCTTCCTTTCTTATCGTTATAGCCTCAGATCAGACTTGCTCCCATTTGCCTCAGCTCAATTTAAACTCACAAGATACTTCTCAAAATCTTTTCAAATCTGGAAATAACCAGGCTAAAAAAGGAGCCTGGATTTCTCCATTTTTCTTTACAGAAATCAACAGGAGAAAATGTTACTTCTGTACATCCAAAGGAGGATCTCACTCCTTTGATCCAGGAAAAAGTCAGTGACTGGGAGGCATTTGCAATAAAAGTGGACATTTTTCCCCTCCATTACTAATCAGAAAAAATATCCTCAGCAAGTCCTGTAGGATAGACTTTCAGGTAAGCACTCTCTGTATATCCTGCCAATGTTCTTATTTCTAAATACGGTCTGTGTTACCTGCTAGTTTCCATGGAAGACAAAACCCGTATCCTTCTGACTTCAAAGTTGCTCCTTCCAGTCCTGTGCAATGAGAACCACCCTCCAGCCCATGATTTTGCTGACAGTCCATTATGCACTTGGCGGCCTTTTGATCTGCTCTACAGATCATATGGAGCCATGAAGACCATGAAGCTATATGGAAGTATAAAAATAAGCAGGATAAATTCAGCATGGTTTCGCATGCTTGCAGCGAACCCCACTGTATGAATAATCATTTCCACAACAGCAGCAGCCTACTTCCCAGGGGAAACCTGCAAAGTGTGAAAGACTTCCCACTCATCCTGTTATCCATGCCCTTGTATTGATTCCTTCATCAGTAATGCAGCTCTGGGCTACTTCACATGCAGCACAAAGCTGAATCATCTCTTTGGCTATATTTCTCTGACAAAGGAACCTATTCCAGACTGGCAGATTTAGACAGTAATGAAAGCTGAAAGAAAGTGTAAAGAAGGAGCTCTGCTCTTTGTTACGGCTGGTGTTTATCTCCATAAAGCTATCATCCAAACACTCTCTGTATACAGACTAGGGTCTTTATTTTCTAATGGCATTATTTTGGTCTCAGACCATCCTAGAAAGACAACAAACCTCTTCCACAAAAGGCATGTGATTGAGAATATCTCTTGAGGAACCATAACAAATGGTAAAGTTTGTAACCACTGGCCTGTAAGCTGTGAAAGCAGATCATGTCTCTAACTCAGGGAATGTAAACCAGGTGTTATGGTCTTTTAAATTACAGCCAATTTTTTGGGCACATGTCTTAGCAAGAATGGAGGAGAGCTAGCTGTTTCACTGCTGCTGCAGTGGTCCCCTTATGCTTTAAAACATCAGACTGAATTTTATATAGATCCCCTGCTACTTGTGCTACTGTTTTTATAGTGTCTCAAGCATTTTAAGACTCACTGTTTATGCATCATAGAGGATTAATTCTTCATTAATTTGTTGAACCATAAATACACATACTCATTTCTTCCAGTTCAAAAACATTAAACTGTCCATTTTTCAAGCCCCATTTTGTTAAGAGAGGACAACACAGAAAGTGAGCTTGGGTTAGTTTTCAGTTGATCATGTTCCTTCTTACGAACTGCTCCCTAGCCAAACCTTGTTTTCTATTCCTGGGTGTATCACTCGTCCTGCTCATAGAGTTTTGAGTCCTGTTCTCAGCTTATGTCCCTCTGTACAGCCCTTTTGGCTCAAACCTATCAATTAAGCAGATCTCTGCTTAGGCTGCAGAAACCTCCTGTGGTCTGCAGCCCTGAGCAGCAATTCCTGTGCCAGGTGAAAGCAGGGCCAGGCAAAACTTCATTTGTTGTAATAACAAACTTCATGAGAAAGTCCTGCCCAGGAGCCAGCACTTTCAGTGATTCATGGAGCAGCACTAATTGTACTGGCTACTCACTGATAAGTTGCACCCTTGGTGAGAGATTAGCCCATAAATCACTGTGGGGAGGTAATTCATTTGATGTAATCAGTTCGGCCTGCCCATTTTGGCAGTCTACCACTTCTTTTCTATTCTTTTTTTTGGTCCCTTTCTTAGATGAACATCACCAAAGGGAACAACCACAGTTGTAGGTCTTCCCTCCTTCCTTGCTCTTGCTTGTCTCTTGCCCAGCTTCCAGAACTTTCCACCTCACATCTTCTCAAGTGTTAGCTTTTGGTGAGTGTTCCCCTCAGTTCTGTCTTTCACCCATGGTGTTCAAAGCCATTTACAAATACACAGGAGTTCAGACTCTAAACCCTTCTACCTGCCTCAGTTTGTAGGTGGAGAAGGTAGGCTGTATGTGACTGAGGAAACAATTTGCCCAAGCTCAGGACACTGGCAGCATTTTACACCAGAGCCAATGATGTGTTGGTAATTTGTACAGACTATACTACATTGTACAGATGCTTTGGATGCTGATTATCACATGTTTGTAGGAGAGTAAATCTTGCAGTTCTTAATAGGTCAGCCTGTAGTTATTCGCCTGCTCTTTGTATTTGTTTATGTAGTGCCCAGAGGCTGGAGAGGAAAAATTGTTTCACAATAGCACATAGAGGCAGATACAATCCACTTGATGCGGTTTGAGAGCCTCCTCTGAGCTGGGAGGTGCTCTTCCTGGGCTCTTGATCCAGGCTGGAAGCAGAGACTGAACGTATCCAACAGGCATCACAACCTCTTCTCTGACTGCCCCAGTGGCCTGGTTGCCTGGTGTGAGGCCACCATGACCAGACCTGCTCTGTTCTCCTTCAGATACTTTGGGGCTGTGTCCTAGCCAGTGAAGGCACTGCCTTGCTAGCTCTACTGTCACCCTCACAAAGAAACCTGCTCTTGCTGCTCCTTGGGAGATTACGTTATCAGTCAGTTCCACCCTGTCATGGAGTGGATGCAACAGGAGCAATCTCCTTTAGAACAATGAAGACAAAAGAATAGAGAGTTTCTAATATGTAAAGAACCTGTGGAGGCAAGACAAGTCGTGGGTTATATGACTTTTGACAAGTTATTTCCAGATTGTTTTATATCTTTCTAGTCTTCACCTGCAAACTTTGCAGAACATCACTTAAACCTTGCAAGACCCTGAGCAAAGACTCAAAAGCCACACATCATTATCACAGGAGCTCAGCAGAGATTCTAAGCAGCTGTGATCCCTAGAGCTGTGGCTGCAGGAATTGACTGAGATATTGATAAATGATTTCTTCTGCATCAAAACAAGTCTGTCTACCTGACAACCCCAGATTTTCTGTACTTTGAGTGGTTCATAGTGTAACCACAACGGCTTGATTGAAAACTGGCAAAACTCAGGTAACCATGCAGATGCATCTTGCATTTTCCTATTTGTGACTGTTTCGGATGCAAAAATGAGCAAAATCACAGTGAGAGTCTGACACAAGTATTTCTAATATTACAAGGGCTAATGAAAATGTTGTTTTGTTTTGCTAGTTGTTTTTAAATGAAAGCTTAAATTCTGTGAATAATAAAGGACCCCCAAAGTCAACAGCTGTGTGGTCTACTACCAGCTCCCTGCTCAGTCAAATTTGAGTTTGCCAAGCAACTCAACTTTTCCAAGGGAAAAACATCAGCATTGCCTCCCAACAGAACTTACGTGTATGATAATTCTGCATGTAAAACCTTGTCTGTGAAAGAAGGGTACTTGTAGACATAATAATACTTTTGCACATAAAAATGTATGTGTAACTAAATATGTACAAAAGTATCATTTAATTTGGGTAGTTCAGCAATAGTTTGGGTAGTTCAGCATCAGTTTATTACTGGTAACCCTTTATGTTATTCTGATATTGCACATGAGAACAGAACCACTATTAGTCTATCTATGTTTCTACATAAACACTTATAAATAACAAATGGAATTTCAATTCTGCTATTAAAAAATACCAAGGAAAATAAACTAGTAATTATATTCATTAAATCTAGTAATTCACTTCATTAGCATGGCAAAGAGACTTAGTAGGAGATAAAAATCACTCACACAAATAGAAGACGTATGCTTCTAGAGAACCATTAACACTTCATAACAAAATGAACAGTAAGGGAACAAAATGAAGGTTTAAATATAAACTGAAAGATAGCTAGAAGGAATATGAATTAAAAATGCTCTGAATAACCTCAGAAATGTATCCTCATTCCGGAAGCACTCTCATGCCACTTTCCTTGCAATATTGTGGGGTTAGAAACAGCTCCAGTGAGAAAGAGCTCTCTTCTGTTGACCGGCTCCCATAAAGGAGCTCTTGAAAATTGTCATGAAACATTGTTTAAAAAATCAAATAAACAAAAGCCCCACCAAAAAGCCAACAAAAGAAGCCAGATACTGGACAGCCCAATAAAGGACAAAGTGAAAAGACACTGTTTAACCAGCTTGGTCACATCAGGTCCCAGTCGAAGCAAATATTGGCTGTACTGGAAGCCAGAGCCTAAATATCAGGACAGCATCTTTTTCCCTTGGAGTTTTCCCCATCAGTTTTGAGTTGAAAATTCCCCAGTTTACAGCTGGAGTCCTGGAGCTGTCCTGAACTATGGCCGTTGAAACTTACTACTCCACTACACTGGCAAAGGGCATTAGTAGGCTTCTATGTGTCGAAAACTTTGGGAGTACATCACTAACTTTGTTTCTAGGAGATCTTTTAGCTTTGATTAGCAATGGTCAACTGCTTCACATATACCACAGTAGTTAAAAGCTACTGCTGCTGGTAGTGGTGGATATGGAGAGCAAGCTGCATAGATGTGCTTTTCTGTTACCTGGTCTGTGATAAAAGCTGCAGAGAAGAGGTCAACAATGTCACTTGGACTCTCTTGGACCTTATGGAAATACAGTTCATGGCATGTACCACCCCTCAACAAATATTCTTGTTGCACAGACGAAAGTTAGTTGCCCCATCAAGTCAAGGTGTGGAAAGCTCTACATGGCCTCATGATTAATAAATCTGTCAAAGTCATCCAGAGCCACAAGCAGATCCTAACACAAGCCTATTCAGTCCACAGCTCGTTCTTCAGGGAACAGTCAATAAGCTTACATTCCACTCAGTGTTTCCAAGATACACGCAGGAGAATTTGACCCTAAAAATCACATCTGAGCTTTCAAAAAATCAAGTCGTTCAAAAACAAAGACAATTCCCTAGTGCTGTAGGAACACAGTTCATCTGGTAATACATTCTTGTAACACATATCCGCTTCACTTTTTAGCACAAAAAGAAAATATAATATACCGATTAGGCAAATATACTACAAACAGAAGAACCTGTCCATGATAGCTTTTTTACTCTTAAAAATGCACAAAGACATCATTTTCTATGCAGATATGCACTGGGGATTCTGTTCATTATTGACATGACTTTAATAGTTGGCAATGAGCAAAACTACCTTGTAAATTGCCTCCCAATCTTATTGAAATAGCCTGATACAAACTGCACCCTAATTACTAAATTAGGACTATGTGCTTTGCTGAGCTAATTTTCTTGCTAAATGGGCACGTGGTGTGGCAGTTAAGGGCTTTTTATCAGGTTGTTACAATGAGGGATTATATAGCTTCAATGTAATTGAATTTTAACGAGGACAATTCTTAAGCAAATACACCTCCATAAATGATGCAGTGCTGATGTTATGCTGAGAAACTGAAGATGACAATTTTGTGGAGCCAGCTGGACCTAGGGGCCTCTTTAGGGCTTTAATTAAAAGAAGTGAGGACTTATCTTTTTTTAAAATATATATATATTTTTAAATGCATTATTCTTAGCCCTGTCTCTGTTCCTGGTCCAGCCAGAGAGTGCAGTGGAGCTGAAGAAGGTTCCTGCTTTCATTTCCAGTTATCTCAGAACTGCTGAATGGGACCGTCTGCTCTAAAGTGTGACTTGATTGTTATTCATTCTTTCTTAGATGCTCAGGTAACAAATTCAGTAATTAGGCAATTCACATTCAGCAGTCTTATTGTCTGAAATAGATAAAGAAAAACATAGAATATGTTGCATAAGTCTTGTCCATGTGTGAGGAGAGTTGGCTGAATTCAGTCCAGTCTGAATTCTAATGGTGGGTTTCAGGTGCTAAAGCTTTCCTGGAGGAGCAATAGGTGTGTTTTCCATACCTAGCAGCAGAAGATGTCTGACTTCTCCCAAAGACAATTTCTTGCTGAGGATTGAGGCAGTGGGAAATTACTAGGACTCTGGAAGAGAAAAATATCAGCCTCAAAGTATGTTCTGATTAAGAATAAAATAAACCTCTCTCAGCTCTGATGATTGTTCAGCAGTGGGGGAGGAAGATACACGTGGTATTACACAACACCTGTGAGGGGATGTCAAAAAGACAAACCAACCCCGGCACTTCACTGCCAGAACAGGAAACTCTAGAAGGCTGGGTTTACAATAGCATTACTTAGCTACTCTGTACTTGTACTAGATAGCATCAGTGTGGGGCAGGTAAGTGGCATATGATTTATTTCTGATAAGCAAAAACATTTCCAAAATGCTGTGAAACACAACGTAAATGGACAGAGATTGGGGAGTTCAAAACCCCTCAAGATGTAAAGTAACTAGTGCATTAGGTGAGGTGTCAATGTTTGTCAACAGGGATTGCAGCTATTTCCACTTATAATATGGAAACATACCAAGCAATCCCACAAAGAGGAAATGTCTTGATAAGTTCTACAGTTATTGTATTTTAATTGCTGGTAAATGCCAGCTCAAATAATGGCATCTGCTGTGTACCTGTGCAATCACAGTGCACTGGAACGAGCTAATGACTGCAGAGCAGAAGGCTGGCCTGAAGCCACTGCACGTGTACACCTTAATGAGGGTCTCATGGGGAGAGGAAGGCATTGAGCAACAGACTTCTGAGACTGTAGAAGCTGTTGGAGTGGAGCAGGGATCAATGTGGGCCCATTTTACTCACTGGAAAAATGCATACACTTTAAGGATGTTTGCTTGGCAGCTGTCTGCCTCATGTGCACACAGACATAAAACCGGCTGCGGTGTCATGATATGCTCAGATGCAGAAATATGTCTGATAACAGTTACCATAATGAGCACATTAGACACTGCTCATTACATCCTTGAAAAGCAACCAGGCCCAGCTCTCTCTGAACCACAATGAATTCAACATCAAAGTGCTGATATGGAAGAAAACGTGCTGATGGCAGCTGCTTTTATCTTTACATTTTCCCTGACTAGACTACATGCTTGCTGAGAATAAAGGATTAACCCTGTCCTGGCCCATCCCTAACCACATGGCTCTGGAGACTCCTCAAAGGATGGCTTTGGTGCACAATGATAAGAGAGCTCCTGGGGAGGAAGTAAGAATGTACTCAGAATTGATAAAGCGATCTGACTACCTCAGGATTACTTTGAGTATTAAGACACTTGAGGCATTTCAAACACATAAACATTAAACTAAAGGTGATCTCAAATCACAAAGCAGCACCACCACTTAGTGATGAGAACACCAGGGAGCCCAAATACTTTCTGTGCTACTAATGGGTCATGCATCCTAAAAAATGTCCTTTCACCACTCACTGTCCCTCTTTCCTTCCTGCTTTACTGTTCAGGCACATGCCGAGGTTCAAGATACCTGCCTGTGTGACCAAGGTGCAAATGACACTCTGTTCAGGTTTAGAGAGGAATGAGGGCCTTCTCTTCTCCCAGTGTGCTATTTACATGCCACTTGCTATAAAGGGAAAGATTTTCTAAATCTGCCCAGTCAATCTGTCACTTTATATTTAGGTAGTAAAACCTCCCTAGGTCCTTACCAGCTTTCTTAGGCTCCTTCCCCCCTTCTCCCTTTGCTTCTTATGACCCTATGTGATCCACCACTCTCGTCAAGTCCTTTTCCCAGCTGTGTTAATCCTCATCTGCTCCTAATATTTGATATAGTGAGTACTGTATGTGTTAGTGAAGCTCTTTCTAGCTTTCTGGATCAATAACTCTCACTGTTAAACTTCCCAAGAGAATAGGATGTGTGGGTAAATATGGTATGTCTGATCTGCCTTGAACCTGTTTCTGTTTAGGTTCCCAGCGCTTGATGTCTACTGACTCCTAAAAATGAACATTGAGCCCATGCGTAAGCAAGAGGCAAAAACCAACTCAGCATATGGTGCTGAGTGTTTCTTTGGAGCTGCGTTTCCGATCTAGACAATGTTTGCAGGAAGAATCATCATCGCCATCTGAGGGCTTTTTGGTGGAGTGAATTGAAACTACAGTGTCTAGAAGGTGCAATGTGTAACAAACCTACCATATGGCAGGATTTGAGCCTGAGACCTGCACTGTAAGTCACTGCTGCCAAACATTGTGTTAGCACAATATCCTTTCTTTCTGTCAGCTGTAGAGTACAAAGTCTGTAGTGATGCAGTGACTAAAAGAGAACACCACGTTGACATTTACTCTGATTTGCCACAGACAATTTAATCAGAGAAGCACATGAATATACAAGGAGACTAAAGTAACCTCTTAACCCTGAGAGTGCTCTTACCAAGAGGAAGAACTAGACATGTCGATTCAAGGCTCTGTGCTAAGTTTGTACTTCACTTACTTTGTTGGTATTTCAGAGTGACACTCTAAAACCTGAGATACAACAAACATTTAACAATAACAACACAGCAAAGGCCTGCAGAGCCATTCAGCCTATAAACTCATTCCCCAAAGCACGCACACCTTTTGCCTTCTTTGCTGTCCTGTGCAAGTGCCATTGCATCAAACATGTTGTCTGTATCATGTTGCTGTAGAAATGAACTTTCTTCTGTTTGGCGGTTTGGTTACACACACACACACACACTTACCCTGCATGTAATTCTGGATCCTCTCTCCTGCTTGCTTTGAGTTGGAGTGGATTGGTCAGACTGCTGTGCTGCAGAGAGGGATCAGGGGAGGCAGCTGAACCTCACAGCTCCTCATAACCTTGTTCTTCTCATTGAGCTCAGTCTGTGGGGCTCTGCTCCACTCTCATATGAGGCAGGAGTGCTAATCAATAGCAGTGTCTTTGCTGCACGTAAGAGCACATGCTGTTCTTTCACCTTTCCTTGCCCAGCTAAATAAGAATAGACATGTCTACCAATTCATTTGGTGTCAGTTTTTAATCTGTTGTATGTGTCTGGGGACAGACACTTAGTACTGAAGAATTAAAGATGGCAAAACCTTTACCAGCTGTGTCACCTTCTTGGTAGGTCTAACCCTACAGGTATTTGACAATTAGCCATCTGCTGCTGGCCTAACATAGGGTCAATACCACCCACCATTATTTCCCATCTGTGTGGGCTACATTCAGTTGGTGGTTTTGGGGTTTTTTGTGGGTTTTATTTTGTGTGGGATTTTTTTCTGTATTTTTACTTTGACTTGTATGTATTAGAAGAAGAACCAAAACCTTCAGTGCTGTCTCCAGTGTCTTAGAGGTGTTGGCCAAAGTACATACCACAAGATTTTTAAAGTCCCCTTTGCACAGGGTTATACCATTCCTTCTATGAAAGGCAGCAATAGTATGTGAAAGACTCTGATTTCAGACTAATTGAAAGAAAAAAGAACATGAAAGCTGAAGTTTTAGCCTGAAAGGATGTTTATTCCAAGCATTTCTAAAAGGCTTGGGTTCAGGCTGGTATGAAGGTTCAGCTTAAGATCAGATCTGAAAACCTTTGGTCAGTTCCAAATATTTCATTAAGATAACTTCAAGAGGTCTCTGGTATGTTTAATACAAATCTGTTAGCATTTTAGCTAGCTAGATGTCTAGGTATTTGGATGGGACTAATATTTGTGAAGATTACCAGAGAGGGTCCATTTAACCTAAATAATAGGTTTGGTACGCTGGAGGTCCCTGTCTCAATGAAAAAAAAAGTTGTCCTTCTACTAGAGGGCCTGTGTCTTCAAGCCTCTGCAGTGTAGCCTGAAGTTAAGTCCTTCTGCAAGGTGGCTGGATACTTCCTCTTTCTGGCACAAAAAGTGATCCTCAAAGGTATTCAGAATTTACCTTTGTGTTGTGAAGAAAACTCAGACAGCCAGTTCAGCTTTTGATAGAATGCTGATTGATGTGCTACTTTCCTGGTCAGGCTGCTTTATATGTTATAAATCCTGCTTTATCCAGTACCATTTATCTGGGAACTGAAAGCAAATATGATCAGTGTGGTCAGTAGAGATGGAGTTGCCCTGGGTTTGTTTTAGCGCAATGATGGATGTACACAGAACTCGGACATAAAGTGGGTTGGGTTTACTTTCAGAGACAGCTTTTTCTCCTCATCAGGAAAGATGCTCCAAACTGTGAATATGGTTTTTTTTAGTTTAGTTTTAAAGCTGGATGGGGTGAAGGTTGGTTTTGGTGCTTGAATCACTTGAAAAATAGGTGCTGTATAAATGGCTAGGCCAGGTTCTCACACTGATAACCTTAGTAATTTGAGAGGAAAAACACAGATCCTGCCTTTCTTGAAAACTTTACCTTCATACAAGGAAAAAATTGATAATTTGGACCAGACTTATTTGTTATAAAGCATTAGCAAAACCTTGTTTACTATTGATGATGGAGAAAGAGAAGCTACTTCAAACAAGATTTTGAATGACCTCTCATGAAAGAAAAATCCAACTCCCTTCCTATTTCTTATCTCACTTTGTTTTAACATTTTTCACCTGAATATCTCAAGTATGTTCTGCCAAGACAGAAAAAAAACCTTCCCAGTAAAAGGAAGAAAAAGCAGGCTGTCTTTCCAGTTTTTGGTTCAAGCACCCCAGAGGAGCATCATTAGTCAGAAGCCACTAGAATGGATAGCCTGAACTGATGTCTGGCTGCAACTGAGCAGGTGCTAAGCACTTGAGGCAGAGTCATGCAGTGCAAAGCACAACAATCCTGGCAAAAGCAAAATAAATCCCCAAGCCCCCAGTAAATATTGTTTGCATATATAGCTCACCATGGCTGACTACCAGAAGGAATAAAACATGTGGAAGACAATGCTCTTAACTGAGGGTACACAGCTTGACTTAGATAATAAAGGATGATGGTACAGGATAATATGGTACTGGAGCAATAAACACCATATTTTAATGAATAATTTTTTGAAATAACAAAACACAAAGTCATTATAAGGGTTATCTCTTTCCATCAGCAATCTGTTGTGTTTGTGGCAGTAACGTTGCCTGTATTTGCTCACATTATCTTTTGCCAGGAGCTTTTAGAGGGGTTGCTATGGCTCGTGATTGCAAAACACTGGGAAAGTGGATGCCTGCTAGCACCTTTGTGCCTAAAAGGTATAAAAGGAGTAATTAGGAATGTAATATATGGAAGCTAGCAGTCAGAACTCATTTCTTTTAGTCCTCCCTGGGTGATTGATGAGAGAGTTCTTCAGGAGCTCCAGTAACCTGTCCATAGTCTGAAGCTCCTTCTGAGTTTAAGAATTTCAGAAAATTCAGTGGAAGTTCAATGTAATATGGTGAGTAGTTCTCACGTTTTCTTTGACCTAGTTTAGAGATTTCTAAATTTTTTTATTTGATGTTGTCTTGGTGGGATTTCATTTGGGATCTTTGCTTGTAACTGAAAGGTTTGCTGTTTTGTCCAGTTAGAAAGCCTGGTTGCCTTCCTGAGAGGGTGTCCCTGTTCTTTGTAGCTACTAAATTCCACAACATATTGTCAAGCATGCACGTGCTGTCTTTTCATGACTTTGGCCAGAAATTCTTACGATTGACTCAGGAAGGAGGAAGTTTTAAATGCAGGAATTCACTGTGGATAGCTTCCTTCTCCTGAGCATATGGTCTGCTTTTCCTCCAACATCCCCAGTTTGGTGAGGGGCAAGCAAAGAGTAATCTGGTGTAATCTGGTCTAGGTGTAATCTGTTGTCTAGGCTCACAACAGGTCTTAGTGGAGAGAGGATGATATATTTGCTCAATAAGAGCCTCATTTTTCCTATTGTCTTTGTGCAAGTTGGGTCTGGCACAGGGCTGAGCTGTCGTGTGGAGTGGGAAGAAAGGGAAAGTGGTCGTTGCCTTAAACTAATACTTGATGTAAGAGTGAGTAGTTACAGAGGGCATATGAGCTTCATAGCTCCTGCACATAGATCCTTGCAATTTGAAACAGAGTTAATGTGTGTGATGAAGAAACAGTATTTTGCCCCGACCAGCTTGACTGGTAAGCAAAATAAGTCGTCTGGTCTATTTGCAGAATGGGAACTTTGTTATTTTATTTTTGTTCTCGAGGTTCACACAAACTGAAAACCCTGGGCGTAAGCATTGAGAGGGCTGGTAAGGGAAAAGCTTTCCCCTATCGTCCTTGTCATCTGGGAAGGAGGTTTGGGATAGGTTTCTTTTTTCTTTTTTTCTTTTTAACTGTTTCTGAGGGTGAGGAAAGAGGACAAGTGAGGAGTTTGGTTTTTTGCTGTTGAAGGGCAATCTGTTCTTCTTTTCCTTCCAGCCCTGCTAGTTCTGAATCCAACCTGAGCCTGGAGACGATAATAGAGAGCTTTCACATGCAAATATGTCAATTTACTTCCATAATAGCAAACCGCTGAGGGCTGAAAGGGAAGCCACTGCAACGCTGACAATTACATTGTTCCAAAACCAGTCTGCTCCTCAAATTCAGGGAAGCAAGTCTAATCAAAGGCCATTCAAGTCGCAACCACAGGACGTGCCTTCCTCATCTTCTTGATGCTTCTCATCTTTCTCAAGTCTTTCTTCATAGTGAAATCACTGACACGCTCACCTGGACAGATCCATCTGACCATTTTACATCAAACTGGCAGAGCTGAGGATGTTTTTTCCACAGCCTGAGAAATGACTTTAACCTTCTTACGCAGTGGTGTCACTGGAGAAAAGAGAAATGGAGGGCAGGGACATGCATTTATCTCCATGGCTTCCTTGTGTCTCTGACCTTAGGGAGATGCATTTCAAGAAGACAGGCAAGCTCCAGGCCCGAATGCTTTATTTTTAGATGTTATTTACAAACTAAATGCAATCTTTTCTCCACACACATGTAAATAGAAATGTATAGAATGCTCTTCATAGACTATGACAATAAAATTTTTGAATTCTTTCCTGAAAATAATTTAGCTCTTTAATGGGCTTGCAAATATAAGTAGGAAACAGAAGTTCCTATTTTAGACCGTTCAGTTTGATCCCCTCAGACAAGCTGAGGTGAAATGACAATTTTCTCTGATGCAGTGAGAGCTCATCACAGCAGAGAGTCTTTCTCAACTCTAGAAGCAGACTGGCAGCATGAATGTGGCAACCAAGCTAGACACTCATGCCTGGTAGCGTGGAAGTGTTTCTAGATCTAACGTGTTGGGCCAAGACAGCAGAACGGGGCTGTGCTCAACATGAAATAAATATAGGGCAGGACTTCGGGTCCTTTAAAAGCCTTTATTAAAAGTGATCAGCTTGGGTTGAGGGCTCAGCAGGCTGTGCACACCCCTGATGCTCCCAGCTTCGACGTGGGGGAGGAGGAATGCAGCTCTGTCACTCAAAATGACAGAGTCAGGCTTCCTCTCCTCACAAGGGAGTGGTCAGGAAAGCAAATCCTCCTTGTCTTCGGAGAGAGGAGGCTCTCAGTGGTCCCTCTGTTAGGGTGACTGAGAAGAAACCTCAAGGGTTGGCTAGGTGTTAGTCCTCTTCCTAATTGATNAGAGCAGGCCTATGCCCATCCAATCCCCCCCAAAGGTGAACTGCTCAGGAAAACGCAGGAATGGAGGAAAGAGGAAAAAGAACTTCTGGGAACTCTACAATGTCCGGTGTTGCAATGCAAGTCCTAAAGCAGACAGTCCTTAATGCTCTTAGAGGGATTTTATCTGTTTCAAAGGACTTTGCTTGTGTGGGGAATCCTCTTGGCTGTAGTAAATTTTAGAGTTAAGGAAGACACAAAGAAGAAGGCTGCCCTTACTATTACTCTGAAGCCAGTGCTCAGTACAGCCTACACAATAATAAGGAAAATACAGTCAGCCTTAGTTTCCTGAGGAGGTGCGCCCCCGCCCTGGGTGGGGTTGTTGCCCTGGTTTTTTCAGCCTTCTGAATTTACATATTTTGGAGTCAAAGTTCTCACAGTTTTCATGTAAATAATAGCCAGTGTTTACTTAACCATTCTTTTTTGCTATCATTCTTTTACAATGAGAAAAATCTTGATGGACAGTCTTTTAACCAGTGTGGTTGGAGAGGTGTTAACCTCAAACTTCCAATCCACTGTCATGGTCAAGAAATCTGTATATATTGAGAGAAATTAAACCCGATATTCATTCGCCTTCTGACATCTCAGTGTGCGAGTGTTCTCTTGTTCTTTCTCTTGTCCTATAGCCACAAGGGGTGGCCTTGGGTGAAAAGCATGGTTATACGGGGTTTCTTGGGCCTCTGTGCTCTGGTCACAGGTACCCAAGTTCTGTACACCACTGGCTATTCATGTGTCCCTGGCCTGGGAAATTGTGGGGTTTACCCATGGGTCATCAGTCTGGTCCAGGCTCCCAGCCATGGCGGCTGGAACAAATAAAATCCATGAACATCTATAAAAATATCGTCTTATGATTCTTCCTATGGGCCAGAACTGTCTTCAGAAGGCTGCAACCTGACAGCAACAGTTTCCCACAGTGTAAGTAAACCCTGCTGATGGAGGATTTTACAGCAGTGCCTGTGGATATCCATTCTGCCTGTGCATCGAACATGACCTTGTGGATGCACCTTGAAGCGAGGTCAGCAGCCAGCCTTCCTCTGGGAGGTTTGGTTCATATGCCACAATAAGACTGCAAGAGAACCCATTTGGATTTCAGCTGTNACCTTGTGGATGCACCTTGAAGTGAGGTCAGCAGCCAGCCTTCTTCTGGCAGAAGATTTGGATTTCAGCTGCGGTCTTTTGTTACTGCATCTGGAAAACAAATCTAAAGCTTTCAAAGTCTTGAGTTAAGCCCTCTGGGAATCTTTTCTCAACAGCTGCAATAGGAGAGCATGCGAACCTCTCAGATCAGAGTGTGCCTCTGGGGTCTGTGCACTGGAGAACTGTAGAAGGGAGAAAGTAGCTTCTAGCTACCTTTATAGTGTCCGAGTACCCACAGAAACCAGGAAGCTGGTTTTTCATCTCAGATGTTGGCAAGCAGGAGTATGACTTGCAATTTTTAAAAAGGCAGTTAGTGAACAAGGGTGGATTTCAACAGTATGAAAAAAATCTCACCTTTATTCACACAGGAGCAGACTTACTGTCATCACTGAATGTCTTATTTCCTCCTACCTGAAGAGTCTTTTTTTCTGTGAAAGAGAAAATATTTAAGAGTCAAAGTGGTTTAGGTGATTTCCTGGTGGCCAGCTCTAACAGTTTCCAATCATCCATCATATGATTATGTTTTCCTTTGTTACAATATATATATTTGCAAGTTTCTTTATGCTGAATTTTTGAGTCGAATGGCCTTTTAAAATGTAGATCACAGTGTATCTACAACCTATGTATGGGAAATCTTCAGTATGATAAGCGCTTTATAACTGTTCCTCATCTAAAGAAATTCTATTTCTAACAATCTAAAATACCTTTAGGCCACAAACTTTTTCAAACTCAAACTTTCTGCCGTTTTCCCCTGGCCTGACATCCACAAAATATCTGTAGATTCTTTGTTATATCTGTAAGGGAACAAGTAGCAGTTTGCCTGAGTCTGAATGTAACATAAGCAAACTTACCAGAATACCTGAAAGCATCCTCTACTTCTCGAGGGTTTCTTCTGTCTTAGTTGGTATGGATTGTGGAATTTCTACAAACTCGTTTTTTAAATTAAAATAGAATTGTTTAAAAAGAAAAAGATTCACTGCCAGTTAATTAGCAGGAAATGGAGAAGCATGTGCTACCTGCCACAATTAATTAGTCTGCTGGTGGTTTCCTAGCTCGCATAAACCTGTATTCTAATTATATGGAGACAGTGTCTGCCATGAAGCATTAGTATCCAACCACTGAGGTGTATATGCAGTGCCACGGATTTCATCTGCTGGGTCAGCTGTCAGAAACACAGATGGTGAAGACCCATGAAGTGATCTTGTCCCTTCCTCCTGGTTAGCACTGATTTTCTCACCTTTAAGGACTCTGTCCAGCCTGCACTTAACTGATTAAGGAAGGGGAAAAGAACCTTTCACAGTTTCCGAGGGAAGAAGTGCATCTTAATTTGTGGGCCACGACCTTGCAGCTATGCAGTTCATTGGCAGTTTATCAGTGCTGACAACACTGTAATAATCCTACAGCAAAGAAAATAGTGTTCCACAAAGAATCTGGGAGAGGCAAAGCTTTCCAAATATGAGATGAAATGTGGTGGTGCTTACTACAGCCAGACATATTGCTGTCACGTTAAGTATTTTTCTATTCTTTTTGAGCTAAATGAAAGAGATCGGGAAAAAAACTTTTATTTTTGATGTATACCCAACAAAGGTAATAAATGTGATGGGAAATACTCTAGAAACTCTGCTACTGCCTTTTCTCTTGTGAGCTTTTCACCTGCACAACTTGCTTCCAGCAACAGCCAAGACTGGGCATCAAAAGGACACCATGTTGCCACATCTCTTCTGTTTCTTAAAGATCTGACATCTGGAGGCATGTGATTAAATGTGATTTCCCCCCTTACAGAAACAAATAAATAAATGAAATGCAGTTGCTGTCCAAGCTATAGGAGAAGAAAATTTGATGTCAGTTTGTGTGTTGGCTCACGGAGAGGAAAGCAGAAGTCTAAAGTAAATGCATTTTGATTTATTTTTAAGATCTCACAGATTTTAAGTTAGCATTATGATTTCAAAACAGGTAAGCAGCAAACATAAGTCTTGGGTCTAGGGGACTGATTGTAATAAAAGCAAAATGAAACCAGGTTTAAGCCTCCCAAAGTTAAATAAGAAAATTGAAATTTTAAAAATACCTAAGTTTTGCTTTTTGATAGAGGCTGGATTATGCTAGTTTTTTGCCTCCTCTCATTTAAGTTTTCAGCTAACGCTTGCAGCAAGGCTGAGCATCCATCTTATAAGCTGTCATAATTATGTCAATCAGATAAGCAAGACACGTCATCGTAGCGTTTTGGGAAGCAGAGAGGAAGAATCCTTGTAAATACAAGACCCAGTGGCTAAACTATTTTTCCAAAGCAAGTTCATTTTGTCCTACCTGGTAAACAAGGAAAAACAAACCACCCAAAACAAATGGAAAAAAGCTTGCCTTGCTTCAAATGCCACTAGTCTGTAGAGCTACTGGCTGTTATGGTAATTGCTCCTGCCTGGCAACTGGTAAAGTGCTTAAGGACAGGAAATGAATAAAATTGAAATTTCTTTTTCATTGCCTTTCAACTAGAATGAGTGTCTGTGCATTTCTTGATGCTGGGTACTCTTACTCTGGCCATATCAGTTCCAAAGAAAAGCTGAAGTTGGTGCAATAAACAAAAGCAGCCCTTACAGGTCAGCTGCTGTCAGTCCTGTGGGTGTCAAAGAGCTTTTTCTCTCGCATGTTCTTACTGGTGTTGTATTTAACCCTTGAATGTCTATAGTGAGAAACTCTAGATCATTTAACTGGAGAATAGAATCAGCTTCTGTCTTAATTCCTAAGAGCCTTTAACTGATGCCTGGGCTGTTCATAGAATCACAGAACGTTTTGGGTTGGAAGGACCTTAAAGATCTTCTAGTTCCAACCCCCTGCCATGACAGGGACACCTTCCATCAGACCAAGTTGCTCCAAGTCCTGTCCAGTCTGGTCTTGAGCATTTCCAAGGATGGGGTGTCAACTAGTCCATTGGGCAAGCTGTTCCAATGCCTCATCACCCTTGTAAAGAAGAATTTCTTCCTAATATCTAATCTAAACCTAACCCCTTGTTCTATCACCCCACCCCCTTGTAAAAAGTCCCCCTCCAGCTTTGTTGTAGCCCCTTTAGGTACTGAAAGGTTCTATAAAGTCTCCCCAGAGCCTTTTCTTCGACAGGGTGAACAGCCCCAGCTCTCTCAGC
This sequence comes from Platysteira castanea, assembly GCA_013397175.1. Classification (NCBI taxonomy): domain Eukaryota; kingdom Metazoa; phylum Chordata; class Aves; order Passeriformes; genus Platysteira; species Platysteira castanea. The sequence goes on along the minus strand of VYXC01011987.1, from coordinate 281,774 downwards.
CTGTCTTCACAGGAGAGGTGCTCCAGTCCCCTGAACATCTTCATGGCCCTTCCCTAGACTCACTCCAACAGGTCCATGACCTTATGTTGAGTGGCCCATATCTCTACCTTTCGTGATTTTTGGCTATTTCAGTCCTACTATCTTCTTCAGCCATGACTTAATTTCCACCCTTAATCTATTATACTTTTTACAGTATTGGACTCTAGTCTTATTCTCTGTTGTCTTATTTTTAACTCTTGACTTGTGGCTTGTGCTCTGATTCCTATATAGCTTTATGGTTGCCTTTGGTCTCTATATCTTTCCATCCTTCACATTTTTCTAAATGTAGAAGATTATATAGAAGTGTTCAGTTCTGAAGCCTCAGTTGCATTGTGACTATGTGGATTGGCATGTTCCTCTCCCTGCTTTGCTGGGTATTCTTCTCTTTTTGGTGCATTTGAGAATAATCCAGGAGTATACAGCTGATAGGCCAAATCTGCTGTCAGCTGTGTCAGGAAAACATAGATGAAGAGTGAATGAAAAATAAAACCCTTGGAGTCTCTGGGGTTGCCTTTACTTTTTAAAGGAGAAGAAATAAACCAGAGATTTCAAGGAGAGATCAGAAAGGCAGTTTTAACTCAGAGAAGGAAATACAGACTTAGCGATGTGGTGTTCTGCTAAAAGTCTTAGCAAGGGCTGGTAGTTTTCTTGGAGAAACTTGGCTGGATGACAGTCAGATTTGACTAAAGCATGGACAGATTGATCTGTTTCATTCATAATATTTCTGAAGTACTTAAGGGAATTGTATCTAACATGTTTAGTCCTTTGGAGATAGTTCAAGTAGCCCTAAAATTAGTCAAATCTACTTCTACCACTGTGAGCAATAAAACACCTGAATATTTGTGTGTAACTGCTGTGTAATGTGTCTGTTTAAATAATGTGACTGCTGTTTAAATTTTGACAGTGGGTCTGAATGGTTAGTCAAGTGTCCTCATATTAAGCAGGTTGGAATTGGAAGTCTCTATAACTTTTTAGGTCAGTATATGTGAGCAGATTTTCATTCCTAAAAAGTGTCCAGTCAGAAGTGAAATTAAAGATAATTTTCAGGGATTTAATTAGACAAGAGCAGGGCCAGAAGTCATTCCTTTGTGGACCACACACCAGTGGGTGGGAAATATAGATTTTTTGACATCAAACCTCTGTATTTTTCTTAGCGTATCATTCTACTTCATAGTGAAAAGCTGATATACAAGTATTCTGTGGGATCTTAAGCAGAGTGCTGGGTAGGCATAATGGTGCTTTGTTGGCATTAGTTGGAATTTTCATGTTGGAGGAGCAGAGGTCTTGCACACAGTCAGTTCACTATGCTGACCCATCTGCTTTTAAGTAGGCAAGTAATTTCAACAGATATATCAGTTTAGGAGGCCATCCTTTCCTGAATCTCCCAGGCTTTCTGTTACTGCTTCCCTAGTTCAGTTAATGGGAGCTCTCCACAACTTCTCCCATGCAAGGTCAGGAAGGTTAACTTACTCCTCATTTGCCTCAGAAGCAAACCCTGTCTAGCTGCGTGCACACTAATACACTCAATGTGCGTGGGCAAGTTTGTAGGCATGGAGTTCATCTGTCAGGGAATGACTTTTAGCCACACTATTGTGTGCTCTTGCAGCCTCTGCAGGTTGCCTGTGCAGGGGTGTATGTGGGGAGTGATGCTGAAGAGGCTGAAGAGGCTGATCAAAACTTGGGCCCCATGTATGAAAGACCTAATTAGCAAGGGGCAGCAGTGTGGAAGGGGCTGTTCCCACTGATGAAGAATGAATTCTATAACTGTATTTGGCTTGGAAAAATCAGCTTGACTGTGGTGGCTTTTTTGCTATAGATAGATTCCTTATGTGCTATAAACCTGAGGCTATCATGCATGGAACAATTTTTATTTATTGTGGCATTTATACAAAGCTTACCCATGTTCACATGCTAAACTCCCTCTAAATTAATGAACTTTGAATGAGATTCAGTTACTTATAATTCCATGACTGTAACACAAAGTTGAGTTTGTAAATATTCTCTCTATAGCATATGCACATCACAGTGGAAATGATTGAAGCAAGACTTCTTGGGACACTTGTTCTCAGGCTTTTGGCCACTTTGAACTGCTTTTAATACAGGTTATTTAGCATCCTCTTTTCTCATTCTTCCTTACGCATCTTTGCTTTTTTTTTTTTTTGGTTTTTTTTTTTTTTTTTTTTTTTTTGGTTTTTTGGTTTTTTGGTTTTTTGGTTTTTTGGTTTTTTGGTTTTTTGTTTTTTGTTTAGTACTCAGGCACTGGAACAGGCTACCAGGGCTAATTAGAAACATGCAGGCAAGACATTTACCTCCGTTCAGAGCTCTTTCATGCCCACTTGGAACAGGCTCACTAGCCAGAAATAGCTGCTGCCATTGCAAGGATGCAGCATTACTCAGGTGTTGCTACATAAAGGGGAAAACAGTACCTGCTGTAAATAAAACAGCATGAAAGATTAATATTGTTAGGTCAGTTATTCTGACCCCCAGGCAGTTTTTGCACATTGCTCTGCTGAACTCTACATTTTTGAACTCTACTAGATTTTAGAGATTGAATTTACTTTAAGTTACCCTGGCTATCCCTAGGGGGAAGATTAAGACTATTCCTATAATATTCTTAAATCCCACCCACTATTTTTTGAGAGATCCAGGCTCCCAAAAGGAGCTGAAGCTCAACCAAATACTTCAATAATAATTGTAGGAATTGCTACGCACAGTTTCATTCACATGTTTATCTACTTACATTGCTGGTTCCTTTGGACAGGGAGTTTGTCATGGTTTTAAAATAAATAAAGCTGTCCAGTTTGTGATATGAGCTTCCCTGTTGAGCAGGAATGCATGAGTCAGATGATGACCAGCTCAGCACTTTTCTACGGAAAGGTTGTCTGCTGCTGGACACTGTCATGATATTAGTGGAATAATTTCAGTGAAGTTTCCTGAACAAATGAATGCCTTACTGGAACTGTCACTAGGGAGACATGAAAGATGAAAAAATCAAAGGGAACTGGGTATGGGGAAGCAGTGGAAAGGAAAGAAACAGCACAGCTGTGTAGAGCTTCTTTCAAATTCTGTACTTTCTCAAAGATTAGACCTATTTGTGCCTGTCAGTTGGATTCAGTCCCATACATACAAATAATCTTGAAGCTATTTTCAAAGAAATCTTACAGTTCTAGTTAGTTAAAATGACCTCAAAATAGAGACACAATGATCCTAATTTTGCCTCCTAGAGTTCACTGAAGAGGTATTTGTAGACACAGCCAAATACACACGGGCCAAGGATCTAGACTTCCTCACTTGAACTATCCAGGGGACAGTAGTTTTCAAAATGCTAGTAGTTCCTTGAATTGTATCATTAGGATATATTATATACTAACAGATCAAAAAGTATTTAACAAGTAACTTTTATTATCTCATTAACATGCACTTGAATTTAGATTGAGTACAGTCTAAGTACAGTCCATGTGCATGTGCTCTTACTCCAACAGGAAAAAATGATTTCTTTAGAATGAAAAAAGAAATGGGCAGCATAATGTGTAGTCTTGTTTGTGAAAGAAAATAGTCTTTTGCTTCAAGGTTTCACACTCTATCACTTCAGTGTACAAGAGCTTGTGTTTATAAGCTCTTTCAGCTGCATTTTGCATCCCTTCATCCAGTACAACTAGAAATGCAACTGTCTTGTCACCTGTTGGTGTTCCCATCACAGTTCTGTAAGGAGAACATCCATCATGCTACTGCTATATGTGTAGACATTGTATGTATCTGTACATCATAAGACTAAAATGCAGGCTGATATTTGAACTACTGATGTTAGTGTGCTCTTAAAACTGGACTTGTTCAGATTTGCTCTTCGTAGTTTAATGATACCGTTGTAGCTATCTTTAAGGAAAAACAAGCAAAGCCCTTGGTTGTGTGATTTCTCTCTACAAGTGCTATCATTGTTAGGTTTTTTCTCCCTTAAGGAATGGCTTTAAGTCAAATTTTAAAAATTAGTCTTCCGAGGCAGTAGGGCTCAAGAGGGTGGTAATACCACACGGTGGTTTATTGCACAGGGTCAGCAGTTGAAGTTCACCCACCCCAGCTCATTGTCCAAACACATTAAAGGAAATGGAGTGTCTCTGCTCTGCCAGCTAACTCATAAAACATGCATTCACCTCACCATGGCTGCTAATTGTCTCCCTCCTGGTTGTCAAACTCAGTAGAGAGGTTGAGAGGTGAGGGAGACTATGAAAAATGAATTACACTCCCCTGCTTGTAACAACCTCATTAAAGCATGTTAACCAGGATTTAGGTGTATGTAGAGAAGGGAAATCCTTCACCATTGTTGCCTTTAAACCAACAGTCAATATTGGTCTCTTGATTTGTTTGACTAGTTTGCCTGTAAGTGTACTATATTAAATAAATATAAATATATTTATTTTCTAATGGAAGAGAGCTACTTAATGGGAATAACTGAATGGTGCTACATTGAGATCAAGCATAAATGATGTGTTTGTCCACATGATTCAGCAGTGATGCAGGTTCTGGAGTCTTGTGGTCAGTGTGGGTAAGGAAACCACTCAGAGGCAAATATTCAGGTTAACGGTGTGAGGTCTCAGTGTTCTGCCCTGCAACAGAAGAAATGCTTTCCTAATTACTTTGGTTTCAGACCAGACCAACAGGGTTCGTCCTATTACAGCAAACCTAAATATTTGTTAGCAGTTCGTGGCAGGCCTGAGTAGGAAAAATTTGGTGTAAGAGTGGAACAGAATATTGCTATACTGGTCAAACAAAAGTTTTATCTACTCAGTACTCTCTTTTTAGCTGTAGCGGCACAAGGTGATTAAAAATCAGCAAGAACAGGGTGAACATTTAGCATTTCTTACTTCTGTTACTTTCCAGACCTCTGATTTCTTTTAGAACATGACTCCTATTTTTCAGTGCATTTCCTAATCCCTAATGATTTTTTTTTTTTTTTTGGAACAATTCTCTATTTGGCACACATCCAGTTTGGCTTCTATTGCCCAGGAGTTTCATAGATCTGCTACCTGCAGTAAATCATATTTTTCTTTGCTTTGGACATGGCTCCTAGGATCCCTGTTCGGTTCCTGTTAGTTCTTGTGGTGAAAGAGACAAGGAGTACTCCATCTTAATACCTCTTCTTTGTATATCACTCCTGATTTATGCATTAAACCCCTCCAGGCCATTTTCTTTTTCAGACTGACAGTCCTTTAAAGAGAGGTTTTGACAGATGCAAGCAGATCTCAGATCCTGTTTATTTTCTCTCATGCACTCTTTGCTGCCTGCTCTCTGTGTTCCCCTGCCCCTCTGCAAGTGCATCCTGTGAGACGAGGTGAGATGGTTTGAAGAACATGCATCAAATATGAAGCCTTGACTTTTGCCTCACCACTGAGGTTTAAGACTATTGAATATCTACTAAGCAGCCTTTATTCTAACACTTTTCTCCCCGGGTAGATGGGTCATTCCATTAGTATTTCAGACAGGCTAGGATTTTTTCTTAACTGGACCTCTGCATGCATTTCCATAATCAAATAGATGCAGGCACTGGTTTGGAAGGCAGAGCCTTCAGATCCTGATGTGACTGCTAAGCTAAGCAGAAGTGAGCTGACACTGAGATTCCTGAGCTTTCAGTTACAAGCAGGTTTCTGTCACTTGGCACTGGCAGAAGCAGTGAGGAGAGTGCCAAATGTTTGGGGGCACTGGAGGCAGTCGAGGCTCCTGCCTACTGCAGTATGAAATGGCCCAGATAAAGCCATGTCTTTGGCAGGAGCTTTGCAGACAGGAACAGCTTATTGTTTTTGCCTGAATGATGAAGAAAAGCGGGAGAATGGGAGTCAAAGTTTTTCATTTCTTCTGCGACTTTTTGCCATTGACTTGAGTAACTTTGGACAGATCACCTCCCTCTTCTCTGTACCTTATTTTCTGAGTCTAGTTGATGCATATTTATAAATATACACAGCCTTTACAGCGGTCCAGTAATAGGCAAGCAGACAACCACAGATACTAGACTGCTAAGCAAAAGGAGAAAATTTAATAGTTAGGTGTAGAGCACCTATGTGTGCAGTGTCCTGTCCTTGGTATTTCATGGCTGCTACATAGGCTTATTTTTTGTCTTTCATGGAAAAAAAGAATATATCATGTCAGGGACCAGACAAGCTTCTCTTTATTTCAAAGAAATTAAAATTGCTGGTTTTTCTCTCCTCAGACATCAGGACTTCATGGGCTAGGTCAAGATGCAGAGGGATGAAGGTGGTTCAATTTAGCACAGTTTGTATCCTGAGAGTTTGTGAATTTACATTTATGAAAAGAAATAGGAGAAGAGGGAACTGAGACTTGTAAGAGCTATGTTCAATCAAAGCAAGAAATTAATAAGAGGAATCAATCTCCTCAAACAAAACATTTGCAGTCTATGTTGAATTGACATTTTGAAGGCTTACTGAATAAAACTATCATAGTGATGCTTCAGGGAAACTGAAGGTTTGGAAAGTAGTCAGGATTCAGGCCTTAAAAATGGAGAGAAAATTGCCCAGAATGTGGGATAGTTTTCGTCATGTCCCATTTCTGTCCTCATTCAAACTGATCACAAAGGTCTTCAGGGGATCATATCCCATCAATCTAAAAACATCCTACCTGAAAGAATCTTGTCTTTGTTGTTACTGTGGGACAATGATCTGGTTTAAAATTAAAAAAAAATAAAACTAAAAAAAAGAGCTTTTAATTCTTTGCTATTTTTCATAGGGAAAGATCAGGTGCTGCTTAGCTTTCGGTGTTTATTTAAAGAGTTGTGGCATGATAGTCAGCCTTTTAATTTAACTATGAAATGGCAAATCTGTGCTTGCTCAAGCAAGAAAGAATCTCTGGCATAACTGTTTGAATTCATAATAATGCTTCATCTTATGCTTTTTTGTCTCTCAGCCACTTGAGACGACCTCCTATGCTGCAGTCTGGTGCTTTTCTAGCCAGAAAAGGTGATTTCCTCCCCAGATCCTTAGATGTAAATTGAAGTGAAGAACTTAAAAGCTCTTTGAATAGCATTAGTCTTGCAGAGGCATCTCTGCTTCTTGACAGGCATCAGCAGTGAGGTGGGCGGAAACACTTCTATTTTTTTTTTTAAATTCAAGTTGAGAGGAGAAAGAGGCTGCCCCCAGCCCCTTCTTCCCAATCTAGAAGTGAGCAGCACAGTGAGTGAAACTTAGCGAAGCTGCTTCACGCTGCCAACTGGCAGCAGACCCAGAAGACTTATGCAATTAGTCAAGATTCTTCTGAGTCATCTCCTCTGCTCTCACATACCCAGCACCTGGTGTCTCCATTTTGCAAGTTATTGCAGCCACAAGGACAGTCTGGGATCATTTGCTGAACTGGACAGGCTGAGGAGAGGCAAATTTTGAAACCAGTAAGATTTAGGCGTTCATCCCATCTCTACCTGTGCACCCATCTCTGTGATTGCAAAAACAGGTGGGATACCCTGTGCATACCAAAACTTAGCAGCTACATGCCCTGCTGCAGCAAGGTAAATCCTTGGACACCTGAAACACTAGAAAATGCGTGTAGCAGAGAAACTCCATCCCTCTGCTGTGCACGATGTGTTGATGAGAGTGGATTTGTATTTTCTAGGTGTGACAACTGTAGCACATTAATAGACTAGAAAGTAAAATGGCTTCCTGAAGATATTGTTGTGGAAACTTCTGGTTCATTTTCATCCAATTTCTCCATCAGAATATAGAATTTTCCTGTAATTTGTACTTAGGTATGCCTTTTATGGATCCAACAGCAGTCATCAAATTTCTCTTTAATTAGCTTTCTAGGCCAAATACCTATTTTTTTTGTGTCATTTANAGACCCCCCTGTACAGTCTGAAGAGTATTCTAGACTGCCACAGTTACCTTGCCTGGAAAGGATTTATTAGAGATGGGACATGAGTACGAAAAAATGCTAAAAAAAGCCTAGAAGCGTTGAATAAGGCAGGGGGAGTAAAATGAGAGTGCATTTCAAGGGTGCAAGGATATATTTGGCATTGTGTCCATTAACCAGGCACTTCACAAATAACAGCAAACAAGGAATGGATCAGAAGACCATATTGTCCAGACCAACAAGGACCAGTTTTTACAAGGATGAGTTGTTTGCAGGGAGCTGCCAAATGGCTTTCTTATTCAAATTGGATTAAATGGTTCAAATTCCCATGACTACTGAATCTCCCTTGAAAAACTGAAGGAGCCACTTAGAATCTTCTCAAGGGCTGTCCTTGCCGTGAGTAAATTTGCTTTCAATCCACATAAAGTCAGTCCTTTGGCAGTATAGGGCAAAATAAAACAATGTGGCTGCTGTAAACCATAAATGCTGAAGGCTTCAGGTTTCTGAGAGGTGTCTGTGTTTGAATGTTTGAGATATCTTCTAATAAAGTCTTGATCCCTTGGAAAGAGGAGAATCTGCTCATGGAGCAAAATTTGAGTTTAAGTGGCATTATCCAGACATTCTAGGGTGTAAGAAGAACCAGAAAAGCCTTGGCAGCTGTTTTGCATGGCTATATGAAAAATCACTTTATAAGCAACTGATTATATTAGGAGAGGGCTGTGCACAAACAAAATAAAATTCACCTTTTGTTTTTTAACCTTTTTATCTAGTATTATCTCAATTCTCCAGAACCAGTTCAGCCACTAATGGATTTTTTGCTTTTCATTTCCTTTCAGAGTTTTTTTGACTGATTGAGGTTTAATATCTCCATATTTCTACATCAAATGTGCCATAAAAATATTTATATATGTGTACCAACTACATATGGAGTTTAAGTTCTTCTTTCATAACTTCCAGTGTAAGTAACCACTAGGCAGAGCAGCGCCTGCAAGCTATAGCTACCAAACTGGAAGAAATGTTATTTGGCTGCACCTCTCATCTCTTATCAAAGCAGTAGGAATTTAAAGGCCATCTCATTACTGTTTTCAAGGTTCAGCAGACATGTAGCAAGAATAAAGATCATTTTTTTTAAAACAATCTAATTCTCCACCTGATTGCTCTTCGTGCTTGATTTGTGCACACAGCATAATAATGTTATTAAGGGTAATCAGTACTGCCATTGTTACTCAGGCAAAGAAAGGCTACTGCACTACTGAGCAGCTCTTCCCATAGGAGTCATGTGAAATAGAATAGTCAAGCCCATAGAATATGCCTCTGCTATTACAAATACTGATGAAAAGCTCAGGTTAAAACTGCTAGGATCTGCCAGAACACACAATTATTAATTATAAGGTATGGTGCATTTAGGCACCGTGGGCAACACCTTTATTAGAAACCAGTGCTTTGTGTCAGGATCTAATCTGCCAATAATTGGTACTGTGTGTCTCTGATATGTGCCAATACAGGTATAGATTTAACATGTAAAAGTGAGATGAAGTAGCAAAGCAAATCTCTTGGGAATGAAGTACTATGTGAAAAATCTCTAATTAATGCAATTTACTTGTCATATGGTGCTTTCTATTTGCATTGATAATGCTAGGACACATAGCAGAGGCAGTGTAGGTAAATAACACTAACAGAATAGGTAAAAATGCCCACCTTTCATTTGAAGTTTTAAAAGGTTTTTATTCTTCAAATTGACTGAGTATTATTATAACATTTAGTTTCAGAAAGAAACCCAGGGAACTGTAGAGAGAAAAATGTTTTCTTCTGAAGATTTCCATTTGCTCCATATTTTAATCAAACATTTTTTTATTTTATTTTTTTTTCTCTTAGAAAAAATCCAATGGAATTGAAAAATCATTCTAAATTTTAAAAATGTTTTGGTAAAATGTAGTCATTACCAATATCATGTATAAACTGGGGGACAAAAAATAGCAAAGTAAACAGAAATATGACATTTGCCCAAATACAGGCTTCTCATCTGTTTTGTAGCTTGTGATAAGAGTTTAGCTGTATGATGCAAGCTGTAGCAGTCTTGCAAACCTTACATCTAGATAATAATGCCCAGCCTTTTTTACTTGCTGGTGTTATTAAAGCAGTGAAGATCAAGGGTGGCATTCAGGCCTCCTTATTACTGGTGTTTGATTTAGCAAAGACATTTAGAACTGTTTAATTTGGCAATTCTAGACTTTGTTTTAAGGTAAACTTTTTCACATATTCTAATTGTGAAAAGAGGTTAAAATTCATACAAAATGTAAGAGAGAACACATCGTTATGGGCAGGTTCTCTCAGGAAGGTAATGCAGTCCTGTGTTGATTTCAAACTGAGGAGTGTTAGGCAGGTAACCATCAAAGACTACTTTCCCCCTCATTAGGAGTGTCTGCTTTAGCAAACCTTTCTGATGGTGAGTTGTGCTGTCTTTTCTGGCTCCGCAGGGCTGCTACAGCCAAACGCACTCATGCGTGCACTCTTGTTCCCAGATCTTCACAAAGTGAAATAACAGCCCCCAAACCCACTACCTTGTTATTCATACTTGTCTTTGCAATGACCGTGCCTAACCCCCACCACATATTCATCAGATCCCAAAGATCTGTCTGGAGAAGCAGCTGCCTATCTGATCACTTGGAGACCTTTCATCCCTCCCTGATGTCCCAAGCTGTGGTGGGGCAAGAAAGGTGCCTTACAGAGATACAGGGTTAAAATGCAGCTGCTTGGCAGCTCCCACAGTGAACCCTGCTGTAAGCGCTCCGCAGAGTTAACAGTGCACAGCAGAGGATGTTACAGCACTGTCAGTCTTACAGAGGTTACCTCTCATAACCAAATATCAAATGTAAACCCTAAAATAACAAATTTGTGAACAATACAGTGGCTGATTGTCCATAAATACAATACTTCTCTTTATTATAGACTGAGAGATCAAACAAAAATGCATCTCTCCAGTGAGGGACCCACAAGCAATTTGTGTCTGTGTGAAAGAAGGTTGGGTGGGAGTTATTAGGCTGATGTCATGTTTATTTCCTGAAGATAAATGTGGTCAGACTGTTCATCTGAACAATCTAGAAACTCTCTCTGAAATGGCAGAATCAACTGCCAGACCACTACATAGTATGTGTGCCAGAAATCCTGCCTGATAAGTCTGGATCTTTTTATATGGGCTCTCTGTGTAAGCATTAAAATCAAGGAAAGAGCAGATAATGCACTAGTACTGGCACCTGCAGTGCTAGGATGGATTAAAAAAACCCAACAACAGTAAATACATGAAAAAACCCCAAATCCAAACAAAACAAACAAAAAACCCTCAAACCAAACCAAAAAAAGAGTACTATTCCTAACAAGCTACAGTTTCTCTGCATGAAACAAAAATCAATATGCCCTTTAAACAGGCAAAAGCTTAGTGCTACTATTAAGGAAGTAGGAAAAAGAGTCCCCAATTTCTTATATTTTGCAACTACTGAATAAGACACTTCATCAGGAAACTGTCTCCACAAGCAGAGAGGCTGCAGTGTCATTTCAGTCTGTGCCATGTTTGCTGCTCAGCTGTGTCTGATAATTTAAGGCAATAAAGTTGTCAGATTGTACAGTCTTAGTTCAGCTGCTATGTCTGCAATCATTCCTCCTCTGAACTCAGCTGGCGGGACTGCCACTGGGGGCTCAACTTGGATATTTCTGCCAGGCTGCTTCTTCTGGATTTAGGGGCCAGAGTGTCAAGAGCTTGCTGCCATGAAGGGGTTTAAATTCCTTCTCAGGAAATCATCTAGGGCGCCATGTCATTTCTCTCTGGGCTCTTCAGATTATGGGTTTCTCCCAGACCTGAGACCTGGATCATCCAGGTTGAGCCTAGATTTCTCACAAGTTTGCAAGTTTGATTCTGTCAAGTGTTGGGAAAGCTGTACCTTATTGTCTGAGAGATCTGCCTTGTGCAATCTCAGAGCCATCGGTTGTTTTTAATGTTGGCCTTTTGGCTCTGCTCTTCCCAGGGAATGATGTGAGCATTTATGTGTTGCATTTCTGGAAGCAGGATTACACTACCATAAAGCAGCAACCTAAACAAGGTGTCTACAGCACATTGTGTAGTGTAAACATCGTAAGAAAATTCTTCTTCCTGCAGTGGTTACAACCTGCACAGAGAGAGAACAAATGATGGAAATAGAGGGACAGATACTAAAAATTACTTGACTTTACGCCAAAGTTCTCTCTCTGGCAGTAGAAATTTTCAAGGTCAGAGTCCAGTGGGTTAGTTTCAAGAGTACAATTCATAGAATCATAGAATATGCTGAGCTGGAAGGGACCCATCAGGATCACTGAGTCCAACTCCTAGACCTGCACAAGACAGCCCCAAGAGTCACACCATGTGCCTGAGAGCATTGTCCAAATGCTTCTGGAAGTCAGATCAGCTTGGTCCTGTGACCACTTCCCTGGGGAGCCTGTTTCTGTACCCAGCCACCCTCTGGGTGCAAAAGTTTTTCCTGATACCCAGCTTAAACTTACCTTCGCTCAGCGTCATGACATTTCCTCGGGTCTTGTCTCTGGTCACAAGAGTGAAGAGATCAGTACTCACCCCTCCATTTCTCCTCATGATGGTGTTAAAGACCCCAAAGAGGTCTCCCCTCCATCTCCTCTTCTCCAAGCTGAATAAACCAGTTGTTCCCACTGAATTTGTGCATCATTCTTTAGAGAGCCACTGCTCCCTGTGCTATGTTGGAACAAATTGGAAATGTTCTGATAACAGCCTGAGCTCAAATTCCAACTGTTTTTTGGGGAAGGCACTGTTTGGGCCCATGGTTGTCTTTTCCTTTTTTTTCTCCCATCAAGAATAGTATCATCATCCTTCTACGTTCTTCTTCCTGCTCCTCATTGCCAAAACCTGTCATTAATACCTTAGTTTATCAAAATGGTAAGGCCCAGAGAACTCCTCCCATCAGAAGTGGGTTCCAAGCTCTCTCTGCACTGTATTTTGCTTGCTACAGCATAGTTTAGAACCCATTTTTAGTATTTCTGTCCAAAGTAAAGGAGTTGAAGGGTGGAGGTGGGTGCGTCCGTGAAAGTGCAAAAAAGAACAGGTTGAAGTAAGAACATAATAGGAAACAGCACTTTCGGAGGCAATCACAAGGTAGTGTTATAGGAGTCTGAAGTGATGTGCCCAGTGGGAACAATCTGAACTTATTTGTTCAAGTTCAAACTATTCTATTTGGACATTAGCTGTCTTTAATGGAAAGCACACCAACTGATTATCTGGTATAAATCTGCATAATTTGCCATTATACATAATGTATTTAATTTACTTCAGGCTAAAACTTTCAATCTATTCATATTAACACATTTTAGAAAAAGCAGGAGGAGGGAACTTGGGCTATATGTGCACATCTCTTCCAGACCTCTGGGTTCCTCTGCCTCTGGGTAGCAACTCTTAGCAGGCAAAATGTCCTGGGGAAGTATTTAACATCCAGCCAAACCATCTGCTGCCTCTGCTTTGGAGTTTGCAGGTAGAATCCTGCTACAGCAGGCAATGTTTTAACTTCTGTGTTGTGTGTGAATGCAGACAGGATTTTAGCATGAGAATTAGCAGGATGTATCCATCTACAGTCCTGCCCAGGCTGGACAACAGACAGAGACTCCCCAAAGTGTGCTAACTAATGGTACTGAAGAGGAGGATGAAGAGGACTATTAGTATGGAAGAAGTCTCCTTGAAAACACACTGGCCACTCTTCATAGCATTCATCACAAGGTATTGATACCTTCCGCAGGCTGAGTTTGTCATGAGACATCGTAGTAGCAGTGAAAACAGTGAAAAATATGAGACTAATAGCTCTTATCCAGCTCTGATTTCTGAACAGGTTCTGGTGGTAAACTACTGGGAAATGTCTCCATTTTAAGATTACTCATGTTTGGATCTCTTTTATGGAAGCTGTGGCTTTGATATATTTTCATCATTTCTGTGATAATTTTGTGTATACTGTTCTAATAATCTTGTGTATCTGTCGTATTTTAGATTTTAGTTTCAAATTGAATTTCTACACATACTCATGTATGATTATTCAGCTCGTGAAAGTATAAGTGAGAAAAAAATGCTGTCTCTGGATTAACAGCAGTCATTATATCTGTTAGCAAAGATAGATAATACCTTATAATGGATGAAGAAGACCAAAAATCAGTCAGGTGTTAACAACAAGAGCAGAGACAAAAAAGATGTTTGCCTACCCACAGAATTTCTTCCCCTCTTTTAGCAGGAATAAACCAAGACATTTCCAGCAGGATTTTTTGGAGGACGGAGAAGGAAAAATGGAAACAAAATGTCAAGAAAAAACCCATGGAAATAAACATACTTATAGATGTCTGTGTGCATATATATACACATATATATACACATATATGTATGTATCTATATATGCACACAGATATCTATATGTAGTCAATACCAGTCAAAGAGATTCCTTTTCGATTAAAGGTTTGCCTGAGCATAAGGAATTCCAAACTGAGGATTGTTTCTCTGCTCGATGCTAGTCCCTAGATCTCTTCAAGAAGCTGACATGAGTCTATTTTTCAAGAAACTCAGTACTGGATCTGGAGGTGTAGGGAGGAGAAAACAGAACCGAATCTTTTTTTTCTAAAGTTTGCATTTTGACTAACACTTCTATGAGGGCAAAAAAAATACTGGAAAATATATTCAAACTTACTGTAGTTCCAACAGCTCTATTCAATACATGTTTGGTATTTTTTCACAATATAAGGCAATTGGGATTTTTATTTAAAATATGTTTCACACACACTTTTGTTTTTCACTGATTTCTCATGATCCCCAGCATTTTTCATAGGTGACACATTAGAATTGAGGACATCTGTAAATTCTGATACAGCTGTGATGCTGACAATACATAGAGTTGAGGAACAGTGAAGTCTGGTCATATTTTCTGTTGCTGAGAATATGTTACGCTTTATAATCCACATTAATTACGTAACCATTCCAAAACATAGGAGCTAAGCAAAATGTCTAGATCTTTGTTTTAAATCAGTAACTAAAGTTGTGGTATTGGGACTGTCATCAACAAAGACATGTTTAATTCACAGGGCCATATAGGATAGAAGCCAAGTTCCAGCTCCAGTGTGAAGGAAATTGCATTAATTATGGTGAAGATATTGACAGTCACCATGATGGAAGTGTTACATAGCCTAATTTTTCAGGTTCAGAAAAACTAACTTGGCAGCTAAATAAGATTTGCCTTCAACAATAGCCAGGTGGAACAGAAAACTGCAGGAAGAAGGAAAGACTTGCAAGCAACCTACAGCACAGGCAGGACCACCAGTGTAACATACCAGACTAAAAAAAATTAAGACTGAAATTGGAAGACTGTGCCATGGTAAATATCTTCTGTAAAGTGTGTGTTTTCTTCCCTCTAGAACCATGGTCTGGTTTTCATTTTTGTGCTTTCATTTTTGTTTCTTTGGCATTATTGCTTTGTGTGGATTGTTGGCTCGTCAGGAACATAAGTAGGGCTCAGGAGATATTGGTTGAATTCCTGGTCTTCTTGAACTCTCAGTGTGAATTTTAGAGTGTGATTTTTTTGTATCTCCAATTCCTGAATGTAATAAAAACGAAATTTCTCTACTTCATCATGACAGTGAGGCTAAAATACATCTAATAGTTTTGGGACGCTCAGGTATTTGGGTGGCAATACCCAAAACAGTGGCTACCACAGAGAACTACACAAATATCTGTTCACCGCCCTCTGATAATTGATTCAGCTGGCCAAGTTTTGGAATTTTATTATGTCATGATGCATTAAAGTAAAAATTGATCACCTGCCCTCTTTTCCTCATGGATATTCCTGCCTAATAAATTCATCTACCATTCGAGTCTTACCAGCTTCAGAAACTTCTAAAACAGAAATATTTTTTCAATCAGTGCAAAATAAAGCTGACCTCCCTACTTTTTACTGTATCATCTTGGAGATGGAAGGGCAATTTGCATTTTTATGTTCTTCTGTCACAACCCTTTGATTTGGTATCAAGATTAGTCATTAGATATAACCTGGCTTGTACTGTTAAATATCTCCAGTCTAGGATTAAATCCAACAAAGTCACATAATAAGAGGGGAGGAAAAAAACCCCAAACCCTTAAATAATTTAAACTCATTACTCTACTAATCCTTCCATTCTCCTAGGCTCCCTGGAGGTATATTAGGAGGTAATTGAAAACACTTTAATACGCTGAAAAGACATTTGAGACTAATGTAGGCAGCCCCTGGTAACTCTCTACTTTTTTGGTTGTTTAGTAATAAGGAAGATCATCTCAGTAAAAGGCAAAACCCCCAACATATTAAAACAGAACAAAAACACCTGGAGATAATAATGTGCATTTACTGTCAACAAGCACTAAAGGCATTTCATGGTGTCTTTGCTGTAATGAGAATTTGCTGAGCATTTAAGAGCATACGTAGGGTGGGGGAGTGAAGTATCTGATGTTTAATGCAGGGCACTGCCACAGGGATGTCCCAGGGATCCAGTCTCCAGCTCTGTTGCTCTGTGCACAGCCCTGTATGACACCTCGGAGGGTCTGTCTGATTTACCTTGTGCAAAGTGCTGTCACTATGTCTTTAACTCATGGAGCTTTAATTAATTATTGCTTTTAAATGACTCAGGAAACCTTGGATAAAGTTGCCATAGAAGTTGAAAGTGTTGTTATTGCTTCAAAATTCTACAGTAGGAAAGGTGTTTAAATATCTATTCTGATAGGTAGAGCATTGTTACTGGATTGCACTGTGTCTGTAAAGCACTTTGTATTAAGGAGAGTATAAAGCTTCACTTCCCCAAGGAGAATCTAGGGAGGAATTATTGTAGTTTTACTTCTAGTTAATAATGTATTTGACACTTGGCAGGCTATGTTTGGGGATGGGTGTTCTTTAGAGAATCATTGGACACTGTAGTGTGTGAGAACTGTGATTTTCTGTTTGCAGTCAATTTATGATTCAAAGAGACAGCTTCATCCTACCTATAAATTTATTCCCATGGTTGTGCTGCCTCTGCCAATTCGCTAATGAAGTCTGTTCCAAGACGGTTGAGCTCTTCTCGTTTTGAAAGCAATACTTGAGTAAATAAAACTTTCCTATTTTTGTAATATTCTCAGCAGAGGCACCGGACAGAACAAGGAGTCAGTGTTGGGTTACAGAGCCTTTGGCTTCTAGATCATATGATTTTAAACCTTGCCTTGGAGACTAGCACTCAAAAAATTGTTGTGGGAAGACTGGCCAGTGGCTTACTCAAAAGAAGTGTGGCTTGGCTTCAGTCCTGGGACATTTGTGCACCCAGGTTCCATGGGCTGTTTTTGCAAACCTGCAAGGACTACAAGATTTTTCAGAGAAGGTCTCGCTGCTCATCCAAAGGCGGCTGGTTGGTACAGCTGGGCAACAAAGAGCAGGGAGTAATTTATCTCCTTATACATCCTTATATCATCACCACTAACTAACTCTGATGGCTTTAAAACTCTGCCACTTAGTGCTGCATAAGGTAAAGCAGCTGACTTATATACAGTGACAGGCTTAGAAATTTATTTATGTAGGGTCTCTCTTGTGTCACTTGTTATTTACAGAGGTTAATACATTAAAATATTAGTACATATTCAAGCAGGATTATTGTGAGCATTCACAAAGACTGAACATCTCCCTGAAATGAACTGATGCTCCTAAACTGTGGCTTGGATTTTGGGTAAAATCTGAATTCCTTATTATGTGGATATATAGAGAGAAGAGAAATCAAGTTCCATTTTTCAAATACTTTTAGAGGCAGGAGTGGCTCCCAGTTCACTGCCCCTGTATTCCCATGTAGAAGCCTGGAAAAATGGAGCCACCACAGTTTTCCTGCTCCATGCTCATCGATTCTCACTCAGTTTACTTCTACTTCACCCACGTTGTGCCTTGTAGCAAGGGAAGGAAAATGCAAACCTGATAGACTTGGTTCTGCCCTGGCCCTTGCAGTGGTGCCTCTTCCTGCAAGGAGAGAACCAGTACCCACCTTTGTCAACTAGATGGGCACAATTAGTGACCAGAAAATAGGACCCAATAGGTGATTTCCATTGACTTTTCTTAAAGATTAATTTTCTTTATATTCACAGTCATGAAACTGTTTTCTTGAAACCTTTTGGTGTGTTTAGAGCCTCATTCATGCACCTTTCCATTGTTAGGAAGAGTGTACAGCACAGCATAGGTCCCCAGCATGTCACAGCTGCAGCCAGCTCTGTGTAAGATCTCCAGGGCAATCACAGCAATTTCTTTTGAAAAGTATTTAAATGCTTTTTTATTTTGAAATGTTATTTAATAGCTGTTAGGTAGGTAAGATCTAAGTTTTTGCAATTCATTTACTCTGTGTAAGCTCCCCATCTCCTAATAAAATTACCCACTATGACAATTAAGGAGCTCTCATCTTTTAAGGGTAGGCTCTCATATAAGATAACAGTTTTATTCCTGTTTTGATTTCAGCAGCATTAACAAGTTTTATGCCACATGAGGACCTATCCTTTGCATTGTAATGCTGATGAAGGCTGATCATATTTCTCTACTGCAATTTCAACAACTGTAAAAAAGAAAAAGTGATAATAATAATAATGATATTGACTTGTGTACCTTAGAGGGATTTTGAAGGGATTAGTAGCATTTATAATATGCTCTGAAATTGATGCTCTAAGGGCTTTTAGGAAGCTGCCTTCCTGACAGCTTGACATATTTTCAGACAGTAGCAGAGCAGCTGTATTAAGCCATTGTGCAACCAATCCCTTATAAAATATCTAAATAATAGAATTTACCAAAGAAACCCCATCAAAAGCCCCTCTCCTTTTTGTGATGCACTGAGATCCATTTTATATGTCTAATACATCATTCATTGTTCTGGACTTCCAGCTGGAATGCACTGGTGAAGAGCTGAGACATTGGCCTCCCTGCTGTATCAATGCTGAGCACTGTTGCTATGCACAGCAAGGGCAGTGCTGAGACCCTGGCAGGTATTCCTCTGCAGAAAATGCTCAGCCTAATCCAGCTCCTCCTCGTCTCTGTGTAAATCTACAGTGGCATTATGAAAATGAAGAAAGATAGTGTGCTTTGCATCAGTGTGACTGAGATATGACCCAGATTCATAAATAAGCTTGCAGAGATTCGATAATAGTTTAACTGTCCACTTGTGTGGCTAGTGAGGAATTGCCTTGTCATGATGGGGAGAATGGCAGGGAGGTGAAAATTCATGACTTCTAAACAGTGTACCAGATGACAGAGTTTGCTGTTACCAAGAAACTAATTCTATTTTGCTGTTTGCTGTTACCAATACTATTCTATGCCATTGCCCAGCAGCCTCAAAATTCCACCATCCCTGTATTTGTGACATTGTTTAATTTCAAAATTTGCATGTAGTTCCCATCAAAGAAATAAAAAAGCTGAAGTTCTACTTTAATTATCTGAAGTTTAGCTGACAACTTGAAGATTGCACATAGTTGTTTGAGACTGAGTTTAAAAAGTCATTTCACCTTCACTACTTTTTTTATAATTCTAAAATGCAGTCAAAATTTTAGATGTAATATTACTCTGAATTTAAAAATGCAATAGAAAAATAAAGATTAAAAAACAATTTTTTACAATTTTGCTTCTAGCTACTCTTGAGTTGATGCATCAAGTAAAAAATAACATGAATTTATGAACAATTGTTGAAATATACAGTATTTAGGCACTGTCATCCCCTCTTTTTAGCCCTCTTTGGCTGAAAAGCAATTATTTCAGATCTACTGTAGGAATTTTATAACCTTAGCTATTCCAACTTCCACTTGGGCTAGACAGCCCAGGAACAAAGATATGTAGTTGGCTAATGATGTCAGCCCCTCAGTGTCTTGTTTCTTCCACACACTAAGCTGGGGAGTGTGTATATACATACACATATATAAAACCTTTTGCTGTGAATTTCTGATTTTTTTCACATCTTCATTTATTTCGTTAGACCTACTTCAGAGAAGACTGTTAAACACTCGAAGTGATATATTTCTACCGTGGAGAACTGTGCTCCTCCATGGCATTTCTTTTGCAGAAAGAAGTTGGCTAGAAGCCACCGTTTCACAGGCCTTGTGTAGACGTGAGCTGTTCTGTGGGGGGTACAGAACAGTGTAGGTGGACTCTGATAATGGACGTTTTGGCAAGATGTGTGAGCGCTTTACTTATTCAATTAGGGATTTTTGCTTTAATAATATACTGCTATTCCATAGCACTCATGCTGCAGGATGCTCACAAAGCTACCATGCAAAAATATTAGCTGGTGCAGGGAATAGCTGTAACCTTCTGCTTGATTTCATGTCCCATGGAGAACATACTATAAGTCAATTCTGTGCACTGCATTACCTGCCAGCCAATTGCTGCATGTGCTTCTGGGACCTGAGTAGTATCTATGAGAAGCTGAGACCTGGCTGCCTTGGAAGTGGCTTTTTTTATCCCCATCTCCATCAGGATAGTCATGCAGGATGTTCTTTTTGGCTTGCTCAGGAGCTGAAATTTGAAGTACCTTGGAAAAAAATTTTTTTGTCAATGCACCATGCTACTTCAGATTTTCACTTGAGCAGGATCTTGTCTCTTGCCTCCAGGACTGGTCTCTCAGAAATAGTCATGTTTGTCCAGGAATCTTGCAAAACTTGCAAGGATTTTGTTGAGATTGTTGACAAGGTCAGAAAAGACTATTTTTTTTCCTTTTGAAGTATAAATGTAAAAGGCAGATTCCAGTTGTCTGGAAGAATACATCAAAATATATGAACAAGTAGGCAAATGAAGATACAGCTGGGTAAAAGGTATGTACGAACAAGTTTATCAGGAAAGCTTGACTGCATTCAATGTTTTTTGAACTTCACAGAAGTTGCCAATGTGTTTTTGGTTTTTTTAGTAACTGCTTATAAATATATGTTTCTAATATGATGGCAATGGTCATTTAAAATGTAATGAGGACCTTTACCTGTGGGGTTAAAAGGAACATTTAGGCTAGTGTACAAATTATTGGTCTACTACACATGGCTTTTCTGAAAACTGATTTATCTCTCCAAAATCTTAAGAATTTTATTAGTTGTTCTTTTGTCAATTAGTTAGAATTTTGTTTTGCTGTAGGTTTTACAGAATCCTCAGTTGATATCAGTGCATTCAATCTTTTCCCATAAATAGAGGGATTGTATGTACTAAAAATTTGTTTGTGCTGTTTGACATGAAAAAAAACTTTTAGCCACTATTGTAATAATATTGTATAGATTTCAAGTCTAAAGATAAAAAGCACACACTGGTATTGTCATCCTATTTGTTGAGAATCAGATCATGCAACTTCTCTTATCCAAAGGGAGCTAAATTAGGAGTAATTAAGAGCATAAATGATGAAAAGCAAAAATTAGATTAATTAACACTGTTTAAAAACCTGAACTAAGGATGTTACCACTATTTTAAATAGAAGTATTATGGGGATAAAATCTTATGATACTGAAGTAGAGTGTGTGGTTATATACTTCAGGAAACAATTTTGATTTGGCAACAGCAATGGGCCAGATGAGCTTTATTAATAAGTTTCACACAGTAATGATTGAAATACAGAGTGTCCCAATTAATGTCTCCTGTATGGGGTAAAAATAAAAAAACCCTCCCCTTTCCCGCCCTAGAAGTTTTCCATTATTTTGTTATCTTTTGGTTCCAAGCTCATAACTACTAAATTATAGCCTTTGATATAAAGCACCAGCTAACAGTGATAAATAGTAGAATTTTTCATTTAATACACAGAAAATCTGGAATTATGTTGTGTAACAGCTGAGGTTGCCTACAAATGAAGAAAAATCTTCTGCCTCCACAAGGGCCCATTCCCTTGCGTTTTCTCATACAGCTCTGTAGATGAATATGAGGGCAGTGTATCCTGCAAGAACATCTGCCGTTCTTGGGACGTTAGGCCAGATGCTGTTGGGTACTGTGAGAGAAATGTCCCAGTGAATACACTGAGAGAGCTGCTTTTGGCTTCAGTGGCGCTCATCCGTCAGTAGGGATCACTGGATCTTGTTTCTGTTGTCTTATTTTGATATTGTGGGATAAAAGCCTGGGCATTAATACTTAATGCTAGTAGTAATACTATTTGCAAGCATGTACAAAGACATTTTAGATCATACAGGAGAGTCCTGCTAGGCAGTATCCAAGCTTAGAGCTCTGAATGAAGCACCTAGGCACAACAAATGCCATCCAAATAGTAACATCCCTTACGTCCCATAACTTTGTATACTATATGTTGGTTCTAACTTAGCATTACAGAGGAGTATGTGTATTGGGACTTTGTTAAGGTACTTGTTTATGCAATTCTCCTCAAAGTGCCATGCACAGATAGATGAAAATTAAGATATCTAGTTAACATTCCCTCCCTGTACTTCATGTGCTGTAAAATTCCAGTGATCCACTGCCTCTCATTACTATGTTGAGAAATTTGATGCAACAGGGCCAGTTCAGTGGATTGAAAGGTCTGCTGCTGAAGATCTTACATTTATATAATGTGAAGTTTAGGGCATGCAGGTCCGACTATAATTAATCTTGTATATTCTTGCTATGCCAAGGGTTTGGAGTTGTTTTAATTCACTGTTTATGTCTATATCAGATGTGGCATGCTTCTGGCATAGGTCAGAATCTGACCTTCTGGTTCAATTTCTTCTGGAAGAATCTCACTCGTTTGCACCAAGTGAGCTCTGTAAATGTGATCTGTGCATGGTGAATGGGTACACAGAGAAGAGTTACCAAATGCCCTGAACCCTAACGCTAATAGTAATGCAGGTACAGCTTATGATTCCTTTTCTCGCCTACATGGGGTCTAAGCTAACAGTAGGAAATGGTAACTTCACACCAATTCGAGCCTTTTAATTAATTCTCTGTAGATGCCAAAAAGCCAGAGGGATACTTGTGCTAATAACCATTCCTAACAGCTAAGGTGGTTCTGATCTCTACTGGTAATACAGATGGAAATAGCTATATTACTCTTCACTAGTTCAGTGAGCCATTCAGCATTCTGTTCAGCTGGGTTCCAAAAAAAAGAATAATTAAGAAATAAAAGTTGTAACTACAGGTTTAATTAAAGTTCTGAGCTAATTCACAGTGCAACTTTGGGTCCTAATAACAACAGATCTAGTGTCTAATTACTGTCATACCAGGTGGCCTGCTTTACATCTAATTGCTTCCCTTGAGCCTGACATATGCCTGGAAAGCCAACTCTGTTTCCAGTAGAATATGATTTTATTATAGATAAGAAAAGAAGGACAGAAATAAAGACTGCATGCAGCTTACCTAGCTCTTGTGCCTTGATTGTGCTCTGAAGCTTCCTACTGGAATTTTGAATGACAAAATATATTGACACCTTTTCAAACTCACTCCTTCCAAACTTGCACACAACTTTTATGGGAAGAGGACCTGGGTAGATAGTTCAAAAATAGATAATGATGAGTAGTGTTCAAATTAAGACAGTAGGAAGAGGGAGGATAGGTGATGCTAGATTTAATGGTGGTTCAAAAATACCTGCTCATATTTGTTACCCAGGACAAAACTCAAATATTCTTGACTGAAAGCATAAAAGGAAGGCTTTCAGCAATACATGAATTAAGTTCAGCATCTTCAGTGCTGGTTTCTGCTGTTAAACAAGCAGGATGGAGTTGTCTCCGGCTTGAACATGTGAAAATCTTTAATGCACACATCCATATGGGGTTGAAGGGTTATTCTGTAAAAGGGTCTGGACCTGTAGGAAAGGGTCTTAAAGCAGAGAAGCTTTAGCCCTGATCAATAGTACTTGGAAGCACAAGGATATATAAGAGCTGAAGGCAACCACTTATGTTCCCCATTAACTAGGATGTTGGGCTTGTATAAAAAACATTAATTTAGTGTTTGAGAGTAAGTGTCAGCAGTGAGGCAGACTAGGGCTGGACACAAAACACAGTTGTATCAAAAGACACAGTTACACCAAAAGAAAAAAAATGCAGTACTTTAAAGGGCCTTGGATCAAGTCCAAGAGTCCACTGAGCCAGTGGGCTTGTAACATAAGATTTTGCAATAAATGATTAATTATTAGACCTCAAAGAGGTATATTGTGTGAACTGAAAGAACTCTAACTACTTCACTGGCACCTGTTAATAATTTTGCTTGTAGCAAATCAGGGAGATTCTTTTTTTCTTGTCTTTCTTTGGTAGTGCTATTAGCTGGACTTCATAACCTACTTAGGGTTCTGCTCAAGGCAAATGCAGTTGTGAACAATTTTTGGCTTGGGATACAGTGAATTTAAGCAGCAAGCCTGATATTATGTTTCAAAGAGTCAAAAGATTTCTAATGGTGTACTTTGAAAGAGGGTTTAAAAAAAGAAAATGACTAAAAGAAGTCAATTGTAATCTAACAGCTGCCATTAAATGTGACTATTTAAACTTTTTTTACATTGTGGCTAACTAGTAAACAATTATTCCTCAAGATGCAGAATTTGAGGGCAGACCATGTTTATACCTCTTGAAAATCAATGGCAATATGCTGAGCTCCTGTTAGGCTATCTGAACACAAACATCTTTGTAATAAACTTACTTCTTCCCAACCACATCCTTTCAGATCAGACACAATGCTTTAAAACAGTTTCTTTTTTAGCTTGGAGGAAGAAAGCAGCACATATGCTAAAAATGTAGTGGGTAAAATAGCTGAATGACTACACAAAGAAAAGTTCTTCTTGGCACTTTCCAAAGTTTATTATTCAGTGCATTATACAGATGAGAAAAAAACCTGATAACACAGCATTGCATAGGAACGTATGTGTCCATAGACTGTGGTCATTTGGAGGTGGAAAATCTTGGATTCACTGAAAGAAATTGTCATGGTTTGACACTGGCCCAATGCCAGGTGTCCACGAGAGTCACTCGCTCACCCTCCCCTGCCACAGCTGGGCAAAAGGATGGAAAAGAGGAAAGGGTTAAAGGAGGCTTCAGTGGGTGAGATAAGGAGAGTGGTGGGAGAAATATTTCAAGGGCAAAACAGGCTCAACCTTGGTTGCTACATAAAATTTATTAGTAACATATTCAGAGGAGGGTAATGAGAAGTAAAATAAGCCCTCCCTCCTTCCCACCGAAAGCACAGGGAGGCAGGGCAGGGGGGTTTTGGTCAGTTCATCACCAGGATTTTCTTCTGCTGCTCTGGGAGAAGAGTCCTTCCCTGTGAGGCCGTGGGGNTGACTAGAATCCAAAATCTTATGACTTTGTTTTGATTTCCTTTTTAACTATGTCATCACAGAGGCGTTACCAGCCTCTCTCACTGGCCCAGTTCTGGCCAGCAGCATGTCCATCTTCAGAGCCATCAGCCATTGGCTCTGCTGGACATGGTGTGAAGCTCCCAGCAGCTTCTCACAGGAGCCATCTCTGTGGCCTCCTGCCACCGAAAACCAGGGCGTGCCAAACCAATACAGAAACAGAGTTTGAATCATGCCGTCTCAGAGGACCACCCAGGGAGAGCACGGCTTCCTAGGACTGGGAGCCAGGATATCTCACCAGGTGGGGGCAGTCCAGCCCCACACATCGAGGTCCTCCAAGGGACAAGGCTGACGCTCGGCTGGAAGAGGCAGAGACCCACCTGGCTACACCCACCTCCCCCTTTCAGGCAGTTGTAGAGAACAATAAGGTCACCCCGGGGCCTCCTTTTCTCCAGACTAAACACTCACAGCTCCCTCAGCTGCTTCTCCCAGGATTTGTGCTCCAAACCCTTCGCCAGCTCCATGGCCCTTCTCTGGAGTCACTCCAGCACCTCAATGTCCTTCTTGCAGTGAGGGGCCCAGAACTGGACACAGCGCTCAAGATGCTTCCTCATGAGTACAGGGGACAATCATTTCCCTGGTCCTGCTGGCCACGCTATTTTGGGTGTAAGCCAGGATGCCATTGGACTTCTTGGCCACCTGGGCACACTGCTGGCTCATGTTCAGCTGGCTATTGACCAGCACCCCAGGTTCTTCTCTGCTGGGATACAGTCTCTATTCGTGCTATTCATGCTAAATAATTTTCTAAGTGGCCTACTCCAGGGAATAGCTTGTGGTTTTTTTAAATTTTGCTACGGCTTTGTAGAAAAGACAAATCAGCAACCTGTAAAACAAGCTAAAAAAATGGTAAATTAACATGAAGTCTAAGGAGAGGATCTTAAGGCAAAATAGGTGGGGAGGATGACCAAACATTTTATCCTAGTATTAGTACAAAGAGAACAAATTTAGAAAATGCTTGTGGGTCTCTCTGCTGTCATGGTGAGCCTCTGGCTTTTAGGTCAGTTTGCGTGATAAAATAATGCATCTGCAGCATTGAAGTCAGTTGCAGCAAAAAGAGCTCTTTTTGGTCCTAGAAGTGAAATCACCTCTTCCTGTTAGCTTCTTTCCTTGGAGTTAGTTTTGAAAAGCACATCTTTCAGAGTTCTGAAAAACTGGAAAAAAACCCCAAGCCTTAGAAGCTGAATTAGTGTCACCACAGACGGACTGCCTGAAATATGACCGTCACTGATGTCAGTGGCTAAGTGTGTAGGGCTGGATGTTCAGGCAGGGAGTAAAGCACAGGGTGCTGGATACCAGAAATATGTGTTCCCATTCCAGCTCGGGATTTTCTGGGAGCTGTTAAGCAGGTCACTTTGCTGCCTTCTGGTTTGCATTTTTCATGTTGTTTGACTGGTTAATGCTCATACTCTTGTTTGAACAAGTAATGTATTCCTTTATTGTCACTGCCTATTGTTATAGATGATTCACTGAATCATTTTTTGTGAAGGCTTTTCCTTTGATTCATCACATTTTGATTCTTTTAGCTGATTGCAAACTATTAAAATAAACAGATATTCTCTTTTGTATCTGCTCAATAACCCTGAATTCATAAAAAGTAATGTATCAGTAATGATCCTTCTTAGTAATACAGTAGCTGACAGGGCTGCAATGATGAAAGGAATCATAATGTAAACAGAAATGTAGGTTAATATACTTATTAGCAGGCAGTGATTACAAACATTCCTTGCTTGAAATGAAGACAGGTCCCTGATTAGGAATAGAGGGAGCTGGACACTTCCTTTTAGATGGAAAATTTCAGCTTAGCACTGGTATGATAACTAGCTAAAAACACCCATGGGTAGGACAAAAATAAGAACAATTATTTTAATGATTTATGTTTATGAGAGTTTTTTTTTTCCTGTTTGTAAAATGCAGCCCCTGGGGCATATGTGGTAACTGGAGATGGTTAGAGAGGAGCCTGTACCAGGTTTTGGATTGTCTACACAGATATATTTCAGTACTTTCCTTTAGCATTACATGAGAAACCACTTGTCACATCAAGAGCCATAATCTGAGTGCTGAATACAGAAGAATGAAGATTAGGTTAGGAATAATCCCTTGTGGAAACTGAGCAGTAAAAGTAAACAAAAAACCCCAAATGGGGAAACAGTGTTCTTTCCTTGGAGCAACTCCTTGAAGGCAGCAGTGGCAGTCAATCATTAACGTGGGCAGTATTTCCAGGCTATATAGTACAGCTGTCATCAGGCACTAGTGGAGAGCCAACCATTCTTTTAATCTTATGTATGTCTTTTTTTAACAGAAAGCATACCATTGTTATATTACCAGACCTTTCTTGCTGTACAATACATCACAGACTAATTGGAAATAAAATATTTGCAGGCAAATTCAATATTAAGGAAAGGTGGCCTGTGAAGCCAGACACTGTGATATCAGTACCTGTAAATTTCTAAATGTACCAGTAGCAGTTGAGGGCTTTGCCTCATACAAAAAAAAAAACCCTAGCTGTATAACTTTTCAGGCCTATAATTCACCAGCATAAAATTAGTGCTTATTATTTCTTCTTGAATGATTACTCCAAGAGATTTCCTCTAAATTCATTGTCTTTGACATTTGGGTCATATTCTTCATTCTGAGGGTTTTTTTTTTTACTGAGTGTACATTGCAAGAACATTTCATGTTCTACATTTTTGCATATATTCCTTTTAGGTCATTCTCTTATTGTCATCAGCAATGCTGAACTGCTCTAGAATAGGGCTAGAAAAATTTGTGGTGAGAGGACACTGGAGTCTGTACCACGGACTTGTGTGCCTATGCAAAGACCTTCAAGAGACAGGGGAGTACTGATATCTTTAGACTTACTGCAAAAGTTTCCATTGGTCAGCTGATCTTTTTTTTCCTGGCAATATTTTTATATCATGCCATACCTCAGATCAAGTACCACACGTGTAAAAATCCCTACATGTATCTATTTTGTTCAACATGAATTTAAGATAACTGTTTTTGTATGAAGTTAGCATTTAGTTCTAATGTTCATGAAGATTTATCTGTGGTGCACACAGAGGAATGCTTTCTATAAATTGGAACTTTAGCAGGTGTGTATGAACATACCTTCTTGAAATCAATGTGCTTATCCAGATTTAAACTAGTCCGGGGCTATCCATCTCTTCTGATACCTGCCAGCAATTTTTGAAGACTGCTTATTTTAACAGATGTATTTTCAAAGGTGCGAAGATCTTAAAGACAGACATGTTTAGTATAGCTCGCTTTTGAATATATGGGCAAATAAAGGAACATGTCATGTAAGGAGACAGTTTACTATTTTTAAAGAAATGTAGACAATGTAGATTTAGAGTTTTACAGGGGAAGGCTGTCACCAGAATATAGGTAGTTCCCTGATTCTGATTGGGTCAGAAAGAAACAATTCCTAAAGCCTTTTCAACTGATGTCGTGAAGAAACTGCAGTGAAATTGAAAATGAATGACAGCAAGAGTGTTCATGACACTCACTGATACAGATTTCTTTGAATGACACACTTAACTCCAAACCCCTTGGCTCTCAAAGAGGTTCTTGTGGAATCCTGTCACTCAGGATGTCTTTGCAATGTGTCAAATTGGCTATCACTGCTGGACACCAAAAACTTAACAGGAAAAGAGAATTTTTCTGCTGAAGATTGCATGCAAATACTTGATGACCATTTGAAAGTGCATGCTGAGTTAATACACTGTGCATGTTGTAAAAGTCTGACAGCTATAAATTGTCTAAAGAAGGGTGGGAAAATAAGGTTGTTCCTAACTCCCCATTACCAAATCTAACTTGTGTATTTAAGAAACTCCAGCATGCTTTGTATTGCTTCGAAAGCATGGGAAGTGAAAATGGAGCTTTTATCACATTGTTGCCAGGGGCATATGCTTTGCACACAAACTGAACAAAAAAACCCCCAGAGTGTGTAAACTGCAGAAGTCTTGTCTTCTGAACAATGGGATCTACAGGTAGGTAGAGGAAAGGCTGTGGAGCTCTAGCTTCTAGCCCCACCACCAGGATTTTGTATCGTGGTAAAACTCATTTAACCACTCTTAACTCTGTTATATGACCCAGACATGGCCAAGAAAATATGCTAGAATTTTTCTAAAGCCATGTATTTCTTCCTTTTCTTCAATTTCCCACCACTGAAATACAGAGAATATTACATACAGAACAAAGCATAGTTCCGAGGTTCTGTTAAATGACAAATTCAGTAGCTCTGCTATTATGAACTGTGATGTTATCTGAGTTTTCATAATATGCCTCAAATTTTATATTCCAATGAAATGTAATTGGAACTGGCACTGAAGTAGAGCAGCATGGTTTCTATAAGACGGTGTAAACTATGTTGCAAAAAAAAAATTACAGGGGGGAATACTCGAGAGGAACTGTTCTTAACATCAAGGTCCTGCTTTTTCACTGCATTTCATGATTGTAGCTAGCTTTAATTGCACACCTCCTTGTCCTTCAGAAGCCTCTGGGAATACTGGCAGGAATCCATGTCTCAGTCAATACTGAAATAAAACTGATGGATTTTGTCACCTCTCATTAAAGCTGCAGACTTACCACTGCCATCAAAACCACATGGGGAACAAATTTTTTTTTCTTAAAATATCTAGGCTTTTGTTGTCCTGGTCAGCCATTAAAGGAATCACCAGTCTCTGAAGATGTTAGACTTGATTAATGCCTTTACAGAAATGCTTTTTCACCATTCTGGTTGGTGAGGTGGGAGCTAAAATTAAGCAAGAGTTGCAGTTGAAACTTTGATAGCCCTTTATGTGCCCAGGGCTGAATGAGTCCTAGCATTAATGAGACACAACTTTTTAACCCTTACCTGCCTTAGGAATCCAACCGATGCCTATGGAATCACTGGACAGAGGATCATCATCTCCAGCAATAGCTGTATCAGCGCCTTGGTGTGCACTCAGAATAGAAGGGAAAACAATCACATATTTTTAGCTTTTTGAAGTATAAGCATGTTAGATGCTTTGTACTGAGATCTGGCTTCTTTTGGAGTAAAAGTTGAATTTTGCAATTTTAAAATTATCAGCATTTTCATGTCATGAGTGTGTCTCCTAACTTTTTTCTTAACTTCCCACTCTTAGTAGCCAAAACCAATTCTACTATGCAAGCTGGGACAAGGAGACACTGGATTGTTTTGAAAGTTGGGTCAGTCAAAGATGAAATATAAACTCAAACTTCACAGTTTTGATGATTATCAAATCACAATTAGATTTTTCTTGCAAGAGCAGTAACCTGTCCATCTTAGTCCAGTTCAAACACAGACCATTACATTTGGTCTGCCAAAAATCTTCTGTGTGTGTCTGGCAGCCTTTGTCACTTCCTGAGCACAAAAAACCAAGTGTTTGGGATGACTTTAACTGTTGGGAGGGAAGAAATTCTTCATCACAGTATGTACCATGTGGAATGCTATAGTAGCAAATGTAGAGATAGTCACCACATTTATAATTGACAAGATGAGGCTCAATTTCTTTACTGGCAATTAGTGTGGCTGGCAAAGCATTCTTATAAAAGGTTGAAAACTCCTTTGTCCTTTTAATAAGGGGCAGAAAGGCCAATGTATTTTATAGCTGCTGTAGCTTTATTCCATATCAGGTACACAATTTTCTTTCCTGTAATTGCAAGCAGTAGCAAATGATGACCGTAACATGTTCTGAAGTACATAGACAAGAATAAATCTGAGTAGACAAAAACTCACCAGGAGTTCTTTAATGTTTGTAGAAAATATGAAGGGTAATTTTTAGCTGAGATGAAAGTAAGCATGTGAAAAAAATGTTTCTAGTAAAACAGCATTCCTGTCTGCTGTGCCTGAGAGCTGCTTCCACATGGGAGGGGGAGGAAGAAAATGTCACCTATCAAATAATTAGAAAAACTGTTGTGAAACAATGGTGATGATGGCATTTCCCTAGGGAATTCTTTCCTGCTTTAAAGGACTTGTAGAAAGTAAATATCAGTGAGACACAGTAAGTCAAATTAAGATAAAATGCAATTTTTCCTTTTTCCTGGATCTGCAGCAGCAATTTGGTGTACTGGAGGTGATAACTTCAAGGCTGGCTGGGTGGGAAAGGGCCACAAATGCAACAAACAATTGTCCTTTCAAATTTACAAGTTTTTATTCTTCAGCCTAGGGCTTGCCAATCTGGGTTTTCAGTAGTAACCAGGCTATGAATGCCTGCATCTGTTACAATATTCCCTTGAGTTATCAGTAATTAGCAACAGTCTGATGATGTACTAGGAGTTTTTGCATGGCACTGAGGGTGTCCTGGGAATGTGTACAGGGCATGAAAAGATGAAAAATGAGTAATGGGGAGGAAAACTACAGTGTTGCTTGTAGTACATTTCTTCTTTGCTCTTGTTGACCTTGCACCAGTGAAGCAAAGCACATTCCCGTAACCTCTCCGGATGCCCCAAGAGCTGCACTTGGAGAGGTGACCAGGAAATGTTCTGCTGGGAAAACAATGAGAAGCCCTACCAGGCTTTATAAATCTGATTTCTAGACCAGTTCAAAATACTATTGTCTTTGATCACCAGCAGTGTGGTGTGAATATGCGAAACATCCTGGCTGAAGATTTCCTAAACCATCTACTTCTACTTTCTTTGGTGTTTATTCTATTTATGAGGGATTTCTAGGATTTCTCTGGCCAGTAATGAAAGAATAGGTATTTTATTGTATTTTTGCTCCTGCTCTTCATTATTTATCTTTCATTTTGGAAACACTGACTTTTCCTGAAAGTTCAGGGATGGAGAAGGAGAGAGATGGGCATGGGACAGACAACCTGTCCTAAGCTAGTCAGGAAACTCTTATATGACTGCTTAATACCCCTGGACCACTCAAGATCTGTGGTTACAGCAAATCTCTTTGCTGGTTAATTGAAAAAAAAAAAATCCTCCCTCCATATGAAATTAAATGGACATGAATGATTGCTTTCTGAGATGGCCCATTCTAGACCCTCAGGAGCATCTGTCAAATATGAGGGTGTTCAGTCTCTCTCTTCTATTGGTACCTCACTCCATCTGCTCATGTTTCATTCTGGGGCAACTAGAGAGGAGCGTTTATGTGATATGGTCAGCATTCATTTAGCACCTGCCTTTTTTTCCATGAGATTTTCCTTTTGCTGATAGACTGATTAGAAATGTTATCTTTTTCATAGATATTTGCCAGCTCAGTGGTGACTTTGAGCAGGTTCCAGGTGGCAGAAAGCATCTTGCTTGCTGCACAGAGACATTGCTGTACAGCAGCATAGTAGCCACATGAGGTATTGATTGAGGATGTCAGAAACAGCCTCTCTGAAGAGCTTTAATGATGCCAAATGCAAGGGTAATTCCTGCTTATCCTGAAGATCGACAGCTTGCACATGACACCAGCCAAACATCACTGAATCACCAGGAGAACAGACTTCTGAATGATTGCTCCTAGCTGTGTTTTCCTTTGGGGTTTCCTATCCAGAAACCAACTTCAGATCTGTTAAACGATAAGAGGGATGTGGCTATTGTGTGAAGTGATAGCACTCCAGTTTGGAGTACATCTTCCCTCTTTTTCACTGCCACATGTGTTAAACAGCTTTTAAGAGAATTGTCATTCCTTTTCACTGGATTTTTATCATCGTCTTTAACAAAACAAGTATGTGCTAGTAGCTTCTAATGGGTCCCAGAGGAAGCTTTATAGGAGGAACTTTAACCTAGAAAAGAGGTAAAATCCAGGGCAAAGTTTAGTCATTGCATGCACTAGGATTGTTTGACTATCCTGCCTAGTCAAGAGGACATATGTGGGAGCCTTTTACTATGTCTCTATGTATTATATGTAAATGTAAGCTTTATTTTTAAACAGATATATATGAATTTTCTTTCCTTATCTCTACAAAAATGTTATCTTCTGCCCAGCTTTGCTCATTGTTTTTCTTATGCTATGACTCCATCCTTCCCTACCTCTTTTTCCCTCCTTCCTAATTCTATTCTCCTTTGCAAAGATTTATTCCTGACAAGTCTGGTTGCATGAGAGCCTGGAAAAGGTTCTTCAAACTCTTCCTAGTGCAGGTTGTTTGGCACCATTTTTTGGAAGCAAAATCACATATAGCAGTTGGTCACCAGCCATTAGACTCTACATGTGATACTACCTGTGATACACCAGAGTCTGGACTTGATACAGTAGTCTTTAAAATGAATAAGGATGAATGATTACACAAATATTTTGTTGCATTCCATAATATTACTTTAGTGCAAGATGGAAATTTTCACGCTTAATGATTGTATAAGTATCACTCTTCCAGCGTTAGCAGAGACTGAGATAGAGAATGATGAACATTTAATAGGAAAAAAATTGACTGTTACCCACATCCTTCCTTTTTAGGAAAAGAACCTTAGAAAAAAACCCAGTTGATTAATTTTCAGTTTACCTTTTCTTTAATGTAACAAGCTTCCATTTGAGGTTTAATTGGGACTGTTCTAGCATGCAACAAAAAGTTTGTGGAAGATAAAAGGGCACAGAAAGAAAAAATATTCAAAGTGAATAATTTAAGATCACATCCATAATTAATGGCATTTGGAAAGCTTCCTCTAGTGCTCTAATCATATCTCAAAATGTGCTAATTAGAGCAGTTTGGTACAAAACAGTGTATGCAGGTGTTGAACAGCTTTTTTCTGTTCCTTTTTTCAGAAATATAGCAGTAACTGGTTCTCCTGGCATTAGCACTCACATTTAATAAATGTTTCACCATTTAACATATATTTGACAGCTGAAGAGTGTGCACATAACTATTACCTTGTTAGAATAGATTTGATCAAGAATGCAGAACAGAATCAGATATTTTTAGTACAGCAACTTAAGCTTGTAAACAGTGAAGCATCCTATAATGTTCTTTGGGGCTATAACTAGCAAAGACTTGAAGCTGAAAGAAAAAAATTGTCTTGAAAGGACAAAGTATCTACATTCATCTACTTGAAATTAATGTTATCTCAAAGCAGTCCTGATACTTCAGAAAAGCTAATCATTTGCTTACTGCTTGCTCTGTATTTAAGTGTTATTATCTTTTGGCTGAGAAGGATTTTGCTGCTCAGTTCTTCATTTATCTTGGAAATCAATGACAACTGACATCACAGGTCCCTCTCTCTAACCCTTCTCCAAAATTAATCAATATGATCCAAAAAGAAATGAGCTGTGCATTCAGGTCTCTGTGTGTATACATTTTGACTTGTATTACTGCTCTGCCAGAATGAAACAGGAAAACCTGAGGAGATGCTTAATGCCCATTTACTCAGAATGCTCCTGACAGCTCTGCATTACTGAAACAGGAGCTGGTTCTTCATGGCTGTAATGTCCAACAAGCAGGTGTGAGAACACTGTCAAATAAATGAGTCTGAAGTGCACAGATTGTATTTGAAATGAATGTATCATGGCTCTGCAGGATTTGTTTTATGCAATTATTCTAATAAAACATTTTATTTTATTGAGGTTCTACAAAATTTCACAGAATGAAACAAATAGTTTCATAACCATGTATTATTAATAACTTATTTCCCTTAAAGTTGAGAGCAGAGCTATTCTATTACGTGTTGCAGATTCATTTTAAGAATGTTTATTGGAGAGCCTGCAGTCTGAAATATTAATCTTGTGAAATTGAACACATGGGTTTAAACCTAAGATACATCCAATTTTTCAAGAGGCTCAGCAGTACCTAATTCCATTTTTCCCAAGCAATCTGTAGACTTACTGCTGTGTGTGAATTAGCTCTATTTCTATGCTAGGTTCTCCTTGTTCCTATCCATTAGCATTCAACCCTTTTCTGTCCGTCTTCTGCAGCTAGATGAATTATTCCCTGAGAACAATTCATTTGACAGTGAAATTTGGCCTTTTTGCATTTGTTATTTCTCCGTGAACACATCACAATTTGCATTAATTAGTTTATTATTTGAAATTGTTTGATGAATAGTTTGTTTCAACCCATTTCACTCATGTAGCTAATATTAATTTGAGAGTTTCATCTCAGTGATTTACCATTCAAACTGTGTCCTTTTGTGTCATATGGTGATTGTTCCTGCTCCTGCTCTGGATGACACAACTGGAGTCAATCAAAAACAGAAATATGGTTCATGAAAAGTTTTCAAAGAAAAGTTCAGTTCTATTCTCTTACTATTTTCCACAATTATTTTTATTCCTGAACAAACCCTCTACATTTTTACTTTTGTATTTTTCTCTCTTTCCCAGTTTCAAAACTGAAAAAATGGGATTTAAAGTCTTAAAGTCTCTTTTTATTTCTTTTATTTTTAATTCTATGTTCAAGGAGATCTAGTAAAATAAATTGGGGGTTTATTTTCTTTGATAAGAAAACATTTTTTCAATTGAAGACAATTTTCCCTCTTTTTTGCTCTTTTCAAAAAAAATATTTTTGACTGGTCCAAGTTATAAATTTTCTAAACAGCTTCTGCTTTCCCATGAGGTATGATTCACCAATTAAAAAACATACTTTGCCGTATTAAGTAAAATTTTAATGGCATTCAAATGTTCTTACCCTTCCTCCTTTGTCTGAGAAAAAAAAAATTATGCCATTAGGAAAACTGGAAATATGTGCACAAGAAAGTAAAATAAAGTTTCAGCATCTCCAAGAAAGACCATGAATGCTTTTTTTCTGCTCTGTGGGGAGTTCTGGTCTCTTGCTCCAAACTTCCGGTAAACTTTGGACTAGAATCACCTAGTTTCGGCTAAAATAGGTATTATATCCCTATAGATGCAGTCTGAAAAACATCATCTCAAGGATGCACAGAAAGCGATGGTGTTCATCTATACTCACAAATATATACTACCCCAAAAGAAGAAGAATACTGTAGTGATATATTGGGGATTAGAATAATAATGAAATCCCCCACATTTTAATGTTGTTCATAAAGAGTGTTAAGAACCAGAAGTTGAGTACTGTTCTTTAAAAAAAGGAAAAGATTGGGTAAAGGACTTCCTTAGACGTGGATTATTTTTTTAAAAAATCTTGGAAAAAATGAGAATGTTCCAGTATATAATTATATGTATTCTACTCCTAATCACTTAAAGGGTTCAGCAAATTTGACCAAGAAACCATGGAGTGTTTACTCATGGTAAAATCAAGGAAAGGCAATGATGGGACACAAATGGGAAGGCAGAAGGAAATGGCAGTATAATTAATGCCATCAGCACACTTCTATAGAAGATAGGTTCTGTCAAGCAGAGAGTTCAGTTTTTGAGATCTCAAATGTGTTCAATGAATGTTTCTCTGTGATATAGTACATCCAAGGCATTTTTGAGACAGGTAATGTAATGACACAGTGTTCTGATGAGAAAATTACCACTAAACAAAATGAAGAGAGCCCACAGAAGCAAGGTAGAGACTAAGCAAGAGTAAATTTAAAGTTTGAGTCACAGCCCTAAAAATTTGTTTCTGGGCAGATGCTGCCATTGTTTATTCTTGACTAGGTCTAATCTAGGACGACTGAACATGTAAATACCACATTTATATTTCTGATGACATAGAATTAGTAAACTAATAACAATGGTAAATTGAATATGGGAAATACAGGCTGCTCTGGATTATTTGCATAAGTAAACAAGCCCATACTTCAACACAAATGTGTTTGTGTCCTTATCCTACACAGCTGTATTGCCAGGTATGCAGAAAATGTGTCAGTCTTAGGAAAATGGAGGTTCATCCTTCAAATTAATAACTGAAGAGCACCAGAGCAGCAAGACAACACCAGAGCATTGAACATGAGTGGGCATTCTGATGTAACTAAAGCTCAATACAACTTCTGAACTGATTGGGTGTTGTGGTCCGGTATTGCCTCTGAGAGCAGCCTCGGCTCATGGAAGAATTAGGGACACGGTGTTTTATAAGGTGTTGATCAGGTCTTTATTTCTGGGGCCCAACCAGCATGGTCAGCCACTCGCCCAGACTGACCCCGCTCCCCGGGGAAACCCCCATCGCTCCCCGGGCGGGCCACACAAAACATCCAATCACAAACACAGCTCGAGAACACGTGACCTGAGCGCAGGGGCTCCGGAAACCCCTTTTTCTGCCATGCATTCCCCAGGCTCCCCTCCCACCCTGGGGGAGCGGGGGGGCAGGCCCCCACAATTGGGAAATATCACATATGAACAAGGAAGTTCTACTTTTTCAGTTGTCATGGCATGAAGAAGGACTAGCATGTTCCTTTCTAACTGTTTCAGAGGCTTAAGTGAGAGTTATAACTGCTGGTATGAGTCACGAACCTCTGGCACTAATGATATGCTTTTGTTTTGAGTTCTAATAGTCATCCTTCAAAAAAAATTATGAAGGATTGAAAAAGACTGAGAAAAGAATAATAGAAAAATATATTATTCTAGGGGAAAATGGAGAAAATTTTATCTGTTTAGTGCATCAAAGAGAAAATTAAGAGGTGATCGTGGGAAGAGATGGCT
Organism: Platysteira castanea; assembly: GCA_013397175.1. Taxonomy (NCBI): domain Eukaryota; kingdom Metazoa; phylum Chordata; class Aves; order Passeriformes; genus Platysteira; species Platysteira castanea. The sequence goes on along the minus strand of VYXC01011987.1, from coordinate 244,105 downwards.
TGTTGTAGGTGGTATTTCTGTCAGAAAGATGAATCCACTTCAAGATCCTGAGATTCAGGATCTTGAAGCTAGACTTAGGTAAATTAAAAGAGAGCAATTAATCAGTGGAACAACTTTCCTTCGGTTATGATCGGTTCTCTGTCACTGGCAGCTTCTAAATCAAGCCTCAGTGTCTTTATAAAAGATATCTAAATGCTCAAAATAAGATAAAACTCCCAAGAAGTCACTTACATGAAATTTTTGGCCTACAGTATAAAGGAGGAGAGGAAAAAGATCTCCATCCTTAAATTATGTCCATGGGACTTTCATTTGTAGTTTACAAATGCTATTGGTATTGATGTCTTTAAATCATTTTGACATATGTGTACAAAATCCACTACTGTCTGTCTTGCTACAGAGAATTTGAATTGAATCTCAGAAAATTATAGATATGATCATGTCTCTAAACACTTAACATGGAGATCTTTTGGCAAAGCACTTACACATCAGGTCTTTGTGGACCATCAACAAGTCAAAGAACCTGAGTGACGACAGCCACAATCTAAACAGTTTTATCAGTGTATGCAATATTGTCTGAGGACTGTGGACCTCACGGAAGCCTTTTCTTGTCAGCAGTGAGGCAGGCAGCATTGCCTTGCTGAAGGAATTCTGTCTTCATGGTGAATATTTCTGTGCTGAAATGCCACAGTGGGATATTGTTCGTATGGATGAGAAAATACAGTTATTTCTGATAAAAGTAATGGCTCAATGCTTCATGTTGCTTTGTCATAAAGCTCTTTGGCTAATGTATTTTTCTCCTGGTCTGGGGTTTAACATTTTAACATCTTTCTGAAATCGTGTACATTGAAAATGTTGATAGAAAACAAGAAGTCCAGCATCCAAGCATCAGTGTATTTAAGGATGACCGGAAAATACCCAGGAACATTCCCTGGGATCTCTCTTTTGTAATTCAGATTAGAAATCTGTCCATGTTCAGAAAAAAGAGAATGGGCAAGCCTATCTGTGCCATCAGGCATCAGAAATTCTTGCTTCCTCTCCAATTCTCAGACCTGTCAGAACCAGCAAAAAAAGGAGGCAAGGGGTGTTACCAGCTAACGTGGCTTTCTGGAGTATTGTTGTATATGAGATATTTAAGTAATGCCCCCTGAGGGCCAGTAAGAAACCTAGGCAGGAAATCACCTTGGGTTTGGCCATTAATCTCTAGCATTGCCTTATCTTTTGTGAATGTAGAAATGGGCTGGAAACAAGCAGCAGAATAAGTGAGGTAAAGTGACAAAGTGCAACTACTTCTCATGGCAGAAAAAGCCAAAACTACTTTTACCCAATTTCTGCCTTGACTGTTGTGTCTACAGCTATGATACTCTTCTTTTTTCATTGTTCCTTTAATTAAAAGAAACCTCCCTGCCTCTCTGGAGCACATCCCTGAGGAGAGATTGGTTTTGGCTGAGAAGCATATTTTGCTCTTTCATCCTTTTCAAAACCCAGAGTTTATTTTCTTTCTGTTTGTCAATCAGCATGAAAAAGCTTTTTTAGCTCTTAGTGCACCGGAAACAAATACGAAAAAAAAGACAGAAAGCTTCAGGCAGTTTAAATGTGGGGGAGTGCAGTGCTGATGTAAAGCTGCAGCAGATGTACAGCTTAATTAGATGGTAATGAATAGACAGATGCATATAAGTAAGCAGCTCTGAGGGTGTGGAAGGAAGCAGAAATATGGGGCAGTAAACACTTTGATGTTGCCTGGGTAAAGGTACATTTCAAAATTACTCTGCTTGCTGCTGTTTTCTTGTATCCAGCCTGGATTTTCCTATCACTGTGTGGCAGCAAATCATTTTGTTTCTTGCTGGTACACTGAGGGAAACTGAAACACAAGCTTTCCTTCCCACAGCCGTGCTTTGGATTGCTTCAGTTCTCCCACTCCTGGGAAGAGTTTACAAACCTGAGGTGGCAGAGATCCATGTGGGAAAATTTTTGGCAAATCTTTGGTGTCAGAATTGTGAAGAAATTTAAGGGGACAGCTGGAGAAAACAAAAGGTCCTCCAGACTTGGAAGGAACAGGTGAAAAGTACAAGCAGAAATAAGCAGGGTACAAAACAAGTTGCAGAGACAGGAAGAACAATAAAATATTTCAGGTAGTGAGATCACAAATCCCCTTTGACCATACAGATAAATTAATTTGCAGACGGGCTAATCAAAACCACCATAAGCACACACAACAAATCCACCTGTGAAATAGGGTTAGGGAGGTGGGTACAAAAGAAAACCAAATACTATCAGTTAAAAACAGCAAAGAAATAAATCACATGGTAATAAAAAGGCTGGTAGGTTTAAACACTTGCTATGCTGCTTGTTGAGAGGAATACTTATATTATTCAGTGCATATAAATCTCCTTGGATGTATTTTTCTGAGGGTAGTTTAATATGTAAAATGAGGCCATTTCCATTGTGTGTTCTCAGTGCAGCATTACAAATCTTATTTATCGATTAAAAGGAGCTATCGGCTCTGCAGTACTCCCAGCTAAAGGCCTTTTCTTTCCTGGAGTTTATGTAGCTGATGAAGGCCACAGGTCTGATGTATGGTCTATCTCCAGATACACCCTGTAAAAACCATGTAACCTCCCAAGGCCAAGGTAGTGAGAGCAGTCCCAGAGGAGAGGTGAGAAGAGGAGAGGGAGATGTGAACGAGGACACAAAGCTTTTCTTCCTAAAGAACTGAGGTGTGTTTTGGGAGGCTGTGTTCCCTCTTCTCGGATGTGCAGTAGCAGGCATTGTGTGCACCCTTCACGGTCTGCAGCCATGGACCTCACTGCTGATGAGGGATCCAGAGACTGCAGTCCAGTCTCGGGTGGGGATTGCAGGCAGAGATGGCTCCTCATCCTGTGCTTCTAGGGATGCATGCTGATCATGCAAGAGTATTTTTTGTACATTGATTTCTTTGGAAATATATGCAGATTAGCTTCTGTGGAAATATAATCTAATGGAGCTTTAAGTATTTGGACTAATGTTCTGACTATCCTTCTGCATGTCTGCCTGCCTGCCTCTCTCTCTGCCTTTTGATCTATCTACAGTTTTTTTCAGTCTCTCTGCCAAAGTAGGACTCCCCTTCTTAATAGCTCCTCTGTTTGAAGCCACTATAACTTCACTATGACAAAGTAGTTTCATTCCTGATAGTAATGTTTTTTGTGCTTTACAGTGCTTGAATGTCTCAGTGCCCTTTTTGAAACCCATTATCTCCAATGCACCTTTCCCTGACCCTTCCATTTCATTAGCACCTGCCTATGGTACCAGTAATTCTTTGCTAATTTTGGAGCAGGGAGTACCTCTGCATATTCTGAGGCAAATTTTAAGGCTTTCATGGGGCAGAGGAAGATCCTGGATCTAGTGCAAGATATTTATACCTGGAATACATACACCTGTCCTCCTCACCCCCTCCTGCCCATGGTGCAGATGTTCATATCCTACCTCTCACAAATACTGGCTTGCTGCGGGGCTGGCTCAGCCTGGAAGCTGAAGGGCAGTGTCAGGTGGTGGAGGGATGAGGACATGTACAAGATGCTGATTGAAGGCCTAAACTGGAGCTACACAGGATTTTGAAGCACATTAGTTGTTGGATAATATCAGGTTGGATGGTCTATCGGATGGATCAGTCCCGGACATGACAAATATGTCACAGTAAATAGATTGCATACAGGAGGAGCACAGCTGATGTGCTTAGCTAAAATATTTACATACTGTTCATGTTGTATATGTTTTTATACCTAACCTTGTTGATATACAACATCTTAAGAACTATTAATGAGTCAAAAAAAGTTTACTAGAGCCTACATTTCTACATTTCAACATTCTTCTTTGTAAACACTACTTTTTTTTTTAAAAAAAATCATCTATTTTTGCCTGCTACTCGGTATCCTTTTTACTGGTTTGTTAGACATATCAAAGACTGCCAGTTCATAGGAATGATCTGGCAAAAGCAAGTCCTTTGAGGAGCAGGTGAGGGAGTTGGGGTTCTTTAGTCTGGAGAAGAGAGAGGAGAAGAGGAGGCTTTTCATTATATTCAATGAACCTTGAAGGTTGTTGTAACAACAACAACCTCCTACCTTGAAGGAGGTTGTAACCAGGTGGGGGTGGTCTTCGCCCAGACAAACAGTTGATAGGACAAGAGGATGCAGCCTCAGGCTGCGCCATGTGAGTTTCAGGTTGGACATCAGGAGGAATTTCTTCACAGAAAGGATAGTTAAACTCTGGAACTGGCTGCCCAGGGAGGTGGCGGAGTAACTCTCGCTGCAGGCGTTTAAGAAAAGACTGGACTACAACTGGCACATAGTGCCTTGTTGTAGTTGAGAAGGTGGTAATCAGTCAAAAGTTGGACTTGATCTCAAAGGTCTTTTCCAACCTAATTGATTCTGTGACTGTGATTCAGTGTAAAGGGCAGGAATTCCTCTTTTCCGGTCACTGCCAAGAAAGCTGAGTCATTCATGTTTATTAATTCTGCTGATTTCTGTTATTATCACTCGTTTTTCAGCAGAGTATGGCAAAAATAATCTAATCTGCTGTACAAAGTAGATAATATGTAACAAAAAGACACCATTTAAAATAAATCTTTCCCATCTTTTTCATCCCTTGGTGTTTTATCAGATGTGTAGGCAAGAAATCAAGAGATAAGCATCAAGTTAATTTACTGCTGTATCATTTTTCCTCCTCTCTTCTCTCCAGACTTTGCACAGCTGATTCATGTCTAATACTAAGGAGGTATTGTTATTTTCTTATGGGAGAAGCAGAGTGAGAACTGTAGAAGTAATACATTTTGTCTGTAAGGGAAATAAAATCTATAACGATTTAAAGAATCTGCCAGAGAAAAAGAACAAGCTGGGATCCTTCTAGGAACCTCATATTCAGCCAGGAGCATTTGTGTTCTATTTAAAAATGCAGAAGGAGCATTGACATCTAGTGTTTGTTCCAGTATTTTACTAGAGAGATTTAATGGTCCACAATTCAATTTGAAGTGAAAGTATCCCCCCCAAATGACTCTTTATAAAGTCTTTTGGAGACCAAAGTCAATATCTATGGGCCTTTGGAGATGCAGCAATTGATTACCTGTCCAAGTCAATGAGCATTAAAACCCAAAGAGATTCAGAAACGCACTTCACTATTACAAAACCTCACCTCTGATACCACTGATGCACAATGACTGGTCTATGCTGAAGTTCAGTATATAAATAAAACAGCTTGTTCTGAGGCCTAATTGAAGTTTTGTAACATCCAGAAAACTGTAAGTTAACACTTTTGCGATAATGCTGGTATGCCTGGATGTATGCCTTGAGTACATTCTTGGTGCAGGATGAACATAAAGTATATCAGATTTTGGAGCCACTTCTTCCTTTGTCTGCTAACACTGTCACCTTTTGTCCCCTCAGCTTGTAGAATAACATCACCTTATCTTCTGAAAGCTCCTTTCAACCCAAAGACCTCTTCCAGCAGTACATAAGAATCTCTTCATCCCATCTAAAATCAGGTGAATTGAGCAATTACTTTGTGATTCTTAGAAAGGCAGGAGGTGTTTAAGAGAGCCAACAGTTTGTCACTGAAAAGGAGGGAGAACTGAGTTTCCAACTGTAGCTGCATATGACAATTCAACTGTGAGTGACAGAGATTGAGACTCAGTAGGGAAAGTAGTTGATTCAATCTTTTGGAAAATGAAAACATTTCTTTGGAGAAACTCCTAACTTCATGAGTTTAAGATCTAGGATTTACAATTTACCTGAAAAAAATCATTTATCACCACTAAACTGGGGATTACTGAGCTAACTGAACTGGAAGTGGGTAATTTCTTGGAAATCTGGTGTAATGACTTTAATTCCATTCCCTTTTCTGCTGAATCTCATGACTGAGTTCTGATGATAAGAAAGATTTCACTGGAGGGGAACTCAATAGGTCTTTTAATTATGAACTTTCATTCAGTATCCATTGTACATTACCTGAATGTACTCACCATTCCCAAGAGGCATTTGACTGACAGTTTTCTTTTAAAATCCCATAGATGATGGAGATTCCACAGTCCTGGATGACAATATGTTAGATGTCCAAACAAGACATTCCTGTCATGTTTCCTTCTGTAATTTCATATCTGCAATGTGTATGAACTGTGTGGCACATGCCAGTGAATGTCACACGTATAGAATGTCCTGTCCATAAAAGCATGTGAGGTGTGCACTGTTTCCCAAATCACACTTTCAAAGTCCTGTGTTTCAGAGAGGTTTTCTGCACAGTACTGGCCTGTATTCAACTGCTTCTTGTTTATACTTAGCTCTTAACAATAATAAGCATATGCCAGAAACTGTGCTTGGTTCTTGGGAGATCTAGGTGAGTAATGGTTGTTTCTATAAGAGGATTAATGATACAAGGAAATAGGTATTGTAAAGGCTAATTTCAGTATAAAAACATAAAGTATTTTGTTTCAGGGAGAGAAAAACCAAGGTAACTTTGTACTGTACCAGCGTGAGTTTGGATATGTTCTAAAATGCGTATCTGAGATCCTGCCCATCTTTTAAGAAAGGTCACAAGTACAGTCTGGGTTATAGGTTAATCAGCTGGCCTTCAGCCTCCAAAAAGCTGTTGACCATATCCTGATGGGAGCTGTTTCTGGGCACACAAAGTACCAGAAAGTAGTTTGAAGAAGCCAGCATGGATTTACCAGGCTCAAATTTGTGCCTTCTAGGGTGGAATGACTGATGTTGTGGATGAAGGGAGAGGAGTTTGTTGTTTGCAGAACCAGTCATTTGTCACGGCCTTCTAGGCACTGTTCCATAGCATCCTGATAGCCAAACTGGAGACACATAGAGTAAGAGGTGTTCTACAAGGCAGTTGATGAGATATGATTTAGAAATGCATGTGGAAATGTGCATGAAATACACGTGAAAGTATTAAATGTGACATACTTTCTCACAAGTGGTTACTAACATTTGTCCTTTGCTTTCTGTCTACTATGTCAGAGAAGTGTTGTGAACTTAATGACAAATAAGGGCTTTGTTTTATTAGAATAATGACTTGATTATTAGCATGAAAGTGAGTCACGAAGAATATATTTTGATTTTATTTTTGAAATATATGATATTCCTATTGTATTTGTTACATTTCTTGCATTCAGAGAGCTGTTTATTGCTTTTCTTTTTAGTTACTTTTTGATGAGGTAATCAACAAATATGTCATAAGTGGACTTACACTATGATTTGAGATATTAAATAGCAGCAGCAATCCAGCCTCAGAAATCCCTTTTTTATGAAGATAAAATCATAGATAAAGAAGACTTTTTCTTTCTTTAATTAAATACATGAATTTTAAAAATGCTGAAAATTGACAGTGGAAGAAAGAAAATGCAGTGCTTCAGAAATATACTTTGAGGATTTTTTTTTTCTTGGATTGTTGTTTCTTATCTTTCCTAGATACTTCATGCGTGAACTCTGTTGTATTCCAGAGTGAGTTCTACTTGGTGTCAAGAGCTAAGCCAGCCAGCCCTTTCATGCTGATTCCTCCATCTTTTTTAAACCAAGAAAATAAAAAACCATCCAGATTCATTTTTGCACATGCCCTGATTCAGTGAGTAGTTAACTAATTCAGTTAAATACATATTGAACTTTAAATACAGTCAGAATCACACTGATCCATTATGATTATCATACACCTAAAAGGGAGATAAACAAAACTAAATATATTGCTAAATCAGGTGTGTCCTCTGTCACAAAGTTTTAAGCTGCTGTTTCAGTTGGGAGAACTTTGGGAATCCCAGTGTCCCAGAAATACTTGATATTGCTGTACACATAGATCTGGGTTGGCCGGCTGGAATTTTACTGATTCAACAACAGCTGAAGACTTTTAATAGGCAAAGAAAGGAGGTCAACCATCTCCAAACTCTTTGGTTGTTCATCACTTCTTATAGCTCAATGAAAAGTGTATGTCTTATTTTAGTTTTGGCAGTTAGTCTACCAAAAAAAAAAAAAGGATTTTTTCTTTTAGAGTAGAAATAACTTCAAATATTTTTACTTAGTATTTTGATGTGGAAGAGAGAAAGTTCATTATCAAATCAGGCCCTCAGTGTTATAATCTGATGACATTTATCTCCTCTAGACACAGTCAGAATTTTTAACATGAAACTATTTGTTCATGGTGGGGAGACAGCAGGTGGGAGTGAAAATGAAATGAGGTTTACTTTGGGTAGTATTTCAAGCGCAGAAGAGGAAATTCAATGGAAGAGTAAAAACTTTAACTTATTATCTGACCACTATGGGACAGGTGTTTTCCTCTCTTCTGTTTTTGTTTTGTTTGTTGAGGAAAAGGAATGCTAACTCCTTTGGTTATGGTTACGGCTACACTTATGATTAATCAGCCAAATTCTTTGTCTTTGGAAAGCACCTAGAGAAAGCAAGATTAACTGACTTCTAAGGGCAAAATAAAAACATAAATATGAGGTATGATATATCAGTGAAATTTCCGGGGAATGTGGGTAGCTGATCAGGGAATTCCACATAATATTCTTTCCTGAAAGTAAATCAAGAAAGTCAATGAAATTGAATTTAGCAGATAACTTTTGACCTCTGGAGATGGAAAAGACTCAAGAAATAGTTGTCTTTTCCAAGCAGACAACATTGATCCTCAACCCAGGAAATAAAGAGATTAACTAAAGAGGAACAACAGAGCCAAATGTGCTTGCTATGTGACAGCTGCATAGCTGAATGCTCCCAGCCAAATCCTCTTCCTTTGCTTTGGACAAAATGTGAGGATTTTGGCTATTTGGGACTTCGAGAAGCTTGATGTTGAAGAGGCATAGCAGCTCTGACAGAGGGCTGGATTTCTGCAAGGGTGAAAGGCTACACGGGTGGCCCTTAGGTATTCTCTAATTTTTTGGTCTTAGAGGCACTGTTGCTCCTGCAGAGGTGGTAGCTCTAGTGAGCAGCTGAGTAGACAGCTCAATTCACTTTTTTTCCATGGAAGCTTTTTGGGTTGCACAAGCAACAGAAGCGACTATTCCTCCTGCTTAAAAAGCTCTGAATCTTCATACACACATCAGTCATGAACTGACAGGAAAGAGCCCGAAGGATGAAGGGCAGGATGCTAGAGCATTTAGTCACTGTATCTTTGCTATTGCTGTCAGCAGAAGAGGAAAAGCTGGAAATACTCATAGGTGATTCTTTTATTCTTTTTTTAAAAAAAGAAACAAACAAACTGGTTTAACTTCTTTGAGAGAAATGCATACTAGGTATGTCTGTGCATCTCAAGAAACCTCATATTTTTTTGTCACTATCCATCCAGAAGAAAGAACTCTTATTTATCCTTGTTTCACTGACCTAAGACACACAGTCTCAGTGATTTGATCAGTGATGCACAGGGAAATTTGTGATAGAGTGAATAGTTAAACCCAGCATCCATATCCCACACTATCCTGTAAACAACAGTTTGTTAGTGAATTGTTTGAGGCAGAGTTCTGTTTAGCAGCCATAAAGCTGCCAGTTTAAACAAGTTAATTCAGAAGGGTTAGGGTTAGGGTTAGGGTTAGGATTAGGGTTAGGGTTAGGGTTAGGGTTAGGGTTAGGGTTGGGTTTTTAGTCTTTCTGGTCCATCCTTCATGAGGCTAGATCTGGCTGTTTACGCTTTCACTGTAAATTAAATCTTTTAAAGCTGGGTATTGATGCTCTGTCAAATGAACAATTTTTTCCTTAAAAGGAACTTATCCTGGACTACTGCATTTGAAGGTTTTGGGACAGCCATGGTTTTCTGTAATATTTTTAATCATAAATTACCTTTTTTTTTCCCCCTAGTTCTCTTTTTTTACCTCTGGTCACTAGGCATTTATTTAAATGGAAATTAAATCAGATTCTGCCTCCTCTCTGTTGGCTGCCTCACAAAAGCAACTCTGTCAAAATGCATTTGGCAACCCAAACTGTCCCCTGTGTGGTCATCATCAGAACTACTCAAATTTTCTTTTAAGCCTGCAAAATCAAAATGTGGAGTATATAGTCCTTTTTTTAAAAAAACCCCAATTGTTATCTTGGAGCTGGTTTCTAGTCTTAAACCCCACCTAACTCACATACATAGAAAACATGTTGTTCCACTGAAAATTCACAAACTTAGTGCACCTTGTGTGCTGTATAGGTAATCAGATCTAAATGGAAAAGATCAATTACTTGATCAATCCACAGAAGACTTCAATAAATCCAGGTCATCTGGGTTCAACTCTGACTTGGCAGTAGACTTCATTTTGTGGCCTTGGATGACTCCCTTACTTTGTCAACTTCTACTCCTCTGCAAGAGACAGTCTTGTTGCCAAAGGTTTGCTACTTTCTCAGGGCATTGTAAATAACAAGCACCACTGAAAAGGAGACTTTGAGGTATTTTTGTGAGCAGTGACTATCTAATTAGGCAGATAGGTGAAGTTAATAATAATTTGTAGATACAATCAATGGCATACTTATAATTCTAGAAACCTCAGTACCCGTAATCTAACATAGCTCATAAAAAAAAGATTAAAGTCCCACTGTGAATCATAGAGACCCTGTGCTTCTTTATCCTGCTTATTTCTAAGAGTCATCCTCCTCGCCACTGCTTGATTTAAAAGAAAAATTGGCACACATGGTGGTTAGTTCAGATAAAGGTATGCTAATCACTGGCTGGTTTCATTCTATAAAGGCTGTTAGAAATTTCATCCTCAGTATGTGGCTTTGGAAATGAAGATAATTTAATTGCAGGTGGGACACAAACTCTAATGAAAGAAAACCACATTCTTAGGGAACAAAGTACAAATTACAAAGGGGTTTTTTGCTTTTATCCAGTAGAAGATGAGGTCATAGTTAGGAGCAAGATGGCTCTCAGAGGTAGATGTCTGCAGTAATAGATTGGGGGCTTATCAGACTGCCAAGCTGCAGCACTGGGGATTTTTGAAGTGAGTGTATGGTTGAGATGCTTGTCCAAATGCTGAGTGAGAAAGAAAGCCCTTGATAAATAAAGCCAGTACAATTTTAAGTGAAATAAATCTAGTTCTGGTTAGAAGCTAGAACTTTAGGTTTTGCCTATGAAAACTGTTCTCCTGTTCTTTTGATGAGGACTAGGAGAGGACCATCTAAAAGAGTGGAGTAAAATGAGGGGTAAAAGGGCAAAACATCTCTTGAGTGTGCAACTTTTAATATGTCTTGGGTTTCTGTCCTTTTAAGATGGGGATGGTTTCTTACAGTCTTTAAAGCACACTGTCAACAGAAGAGAAACACTACTACTTTTATGATTAATGCTATAAAAATCTGTTAAGAAACAGGCTAAAGTGACAAATCTTAGTCTCCTATTTAAAAATTGTGTGCAAATGCTACTGTGCCTGTACATATGCATATAAATATTACCATTCTTGGGCTGATTTGCAGTTTTTTGCATGGGAAAAGCTAACACACAAATGTTACTTACATTTACTAAACTTTCTTCACAGAGATAAGAAAGTTCTTATTTCACCCTTGACTGAGAGAAGCTCTACTCAATCAGCCTCACTGATTTTATGCTGAAATTCCACAGGCCAGTTGTATCCTCTGCAGACATCAGCCTGACCTGCTTCATTGCATCCCCAAAACACTGTCAAACTGATGGCTGTTACTGAGCTGCTGAAAAATTTTAAAAACACGCTCCTGGAGATTATTGTGATTTATGTGGGCTGCGCTTTCTAATCCCTGTCTAATCCCAGAAGAGAAATTGTTCTTTCCAAGGTATGTCCCTTACATCACATCGCATCTGCGAGCCATCTGCTGTTGATGGTGGGGATGCCCAGTTGACACCTTTAAATTTCCGCTTTAAAAAGACAGCATTACCCAGAGATTGCACCTGAGTTTGCTTTCCTGTTTGTCATGTCTGCTGTGGCCTTCTCCATTTCACCTCCACATGCCTTTCTGTTCAGCTGCTTTCAAATGGGCATAAAGATACTGGCTTTGTTTGTAAAGCACGTTCAGTGCTACTGATGAAAAATATTTTGTTGCTTTCTAAGTGGCTATTTTGCAATTGGTTGCTTTTTGTTTCATATTTTGGTCTCTAATAGGTGAACATGTTTTCTGATTTTGCCTTTGTACCTTCCTTTTAATTGTGGAGAATCTCTTTCACTCAGTAAATAATTTCCTGCTCTTCAAGAGATGGGAATGATGAGGGTGTTAGTGCACCTGAGACTAAATTCACATTTGGGTGTGCATGCATCTGAAAAAAATCTGTGAGTGCTTACTGCACCAGACCTGAAGCAATAACCTTTAAACCTCTTCCACAAACTAAACCAGCTTCAAGGAAGAGAGGGAGGAAGAGTGATACCTTATTTCAAGATGTCATTCTTTATGTGTGCACCTGTAAAGACATCTGCACATCGAACTGCTCAGAAGCCACCTCTGTAACTGTACAAGCTTTGCTTACATTGTAGCCAGGAAAACCAACACTGGAACTTTAATTTATGGTACTCTTTGAGTTAGTATCACTACTGAGGCCTTAATTTTATGGTAATTTAGAACATTTTTCTAAAAAGTTGCAATTTCTGGTTGCATTTACACAGTCTTTAAAATAACTACATTGCAGGGGGAAAAAAAAAGACAAAAGACTTTCCAAAATGACAGGCTGCTAAATCAGTCACTTCAACAATTAGGAAATGGTAAAATTTAACTTTTTCAAAGGTGCATTACTTTCCTAGAGCCAGATGAATTTTCTTAGGGGCAACAAAAAGCCCATTCTATAGTAATTCAAAACTGAGAATTTTAAAGTTTTATTCCAAATCAAGGGGTAGAAATGGAACTTTTTCCGAAAGCTTATGAGAAATTACCAACATACTTTAACTTGTGTTTTAGAATAATTCTTGGCTGAAATAATTAAAATGTAAACTGTGGTCCACATAGAAAGTTCAGACTGTAGTCAAAGTAAAAAATTAGTGTTCAAACACTGAACATTTCTTCTTGGGAAATTATTAAATTTTGAAATTCTGTCTTCTCTCTCACTGATATTAAATGTTTCTACTCCATAGTTCAGATTAAAAGCAAATTATAAAATATTTTGCTTCAGAAATATTTGGATGATGTTATTGAAGCCTTAATTTTGATAACATTCAAGTTGTCCCTTTACATTTTATCATTGACAATGTTGTGTATTTCTATTTCTCTTGACACTAATCCATCCCCCAAAAACGAAGATATGTTAGTTTTCTTATGCTCACAGACATAGCTGATATCCCTTTAGAAGCTCTTGTTGTCCTTCATGTCCCTTCATCAGATTAAATTCCAGCTGTGCTTTGGCTTTCCTGATCTCATCCACCCCTGCATGCTCTGACAGAGCCATGACATTCCTGTCAGGGCATCTGACTCTGCTTCCACCTTCTGTACCTTTCCCTTTTGTATTTCAGTTTAGTCAAGAGCTGCTTGCTCATCCATGGAGGTCTCCAGCCACCTCTGCTCCATTTGCTGCTCATCAGGATGGACCATTCTTGGCTTGGAGGAGCTGATCCTTGAAGATCATCCAGCTCTCCCAGACCTCTCTTCTCTCTAGGACAGTCTCCATGGTATTCCTCCCAGCAGGACCCTGAAGAGGCCAAAGTCTGCTCTCCTGAGGAGAACCAGCATACAGTTAGATTTTTGCTATTAACACTGTTTTTAAAAGTAAAATCTTGTCTGGAATGTATTTTTTTATAGTCAGTCAAAAAATACATTTCCCTATTCAAAAAAATGTTGATTTTGCCATTATATTGGGGAAATATTTTAGTTTTGCATATCATTATAATTACAAAGATAAATTTGGCAAGGTAAAACTGCAGGTGTTAGATTATGGGGTTCAGGTGAAAGAACCTAGTCGTTTCTATAAAAATGGACTCAGAAATATTTCTATTTATCTAGAAACACTTTTCTAGATAAATATA
>VYXC01011987.1:176550-225924 GCA_013397175.1 Platysteira castanea | reverse complement strand
ACCAGGACGCCTCAGCTGGACGCTTGCCTGGCCTCTGGGTGGCCAGCAGTCAGTTGGACCACCGAGAAGCATCAGTGCTAGGTTGATGGTTGGACTGGATGATCTTAAAGGTCTCTTCCAACCTTGGTTGTAGATGCTGCCAGGGTGGGGCATCCACAACCTCCTGGGCAAGGAATTCCAGTGTCTCACCACCCTCAGTCACGTCTCTCACCCTTATGTGAGACATTATCATTACTCAGCTGTGTCTATGACTATAGATCGAACACTGCCATCGCAAACTAACACAATAACTCAACATGTCCTACTCCTTGATAATCTCTGGATGATAATGTAATGATTTTGGTTTCCACGAGCTGTCTTACTTTATTTACTCCTTTCTATTTTGTGATGTATACTTAGCCAAAGTCAGTATCTATGATCAGGAGATGACCAGATATTTGACATCCCTTTTTCTACAGAATTGTCTTTCTATTGCTTAATATATTCAGTGGCACATTTATTAGATGTCATTATTTCTTCCACAGATACAGTGGTTTATGCATGTGTCTGGGAATTGTGTTTCCCTTTGATTTATTAACTAAGCGCAAGGGCTTTGTCCTGTTACTGCTATCTTTATTCATACAAGTCTTGGCACATTTCAGCAATTCCAGCTACAGCTCATTTAGGGCTGTTTTGTTTTGAGCCTTGTTTGTTTCACCTAATTACTTTTGCAGGAACTATTTTTAGGTTTTCAACATTCATTTGTACTGGGGTAGTTTATTCTTTATGTGTTTTTATATCCTGGCTTGGTCTCGTAAGTGCATCTCCTCAGCTGTGTGGATTTAGTTTGTTCTTGAGTAATTACAGGAGACCTTCCTGAGAGGAACGAAAATATAAACATATGGGTGGCATGTGAGTGGCATCTGAATGATGTGACTGAGTAGAATATACCTGTAAGAGTGGTAAGCCCAGATGAGCATCTGTATGTGGATATCCCTTTCAGATCTTGCTGCTATAATTCTTGCTCCTGCATCATATCAAGAGGTTGGACTGGAGGACGCCTTGAGTTTTATTGTAAGCCTACTTTTTGTCACTGTCAATAATTTGCCAAAATTTAGGAGAGACACATTTTTCGATTCCTATCTCGAAAAGCTGTTTTCACAGCTTGCTTTCCTAATGGGCATATAAAGTGAATTCTTCTATTGGCTCTCAGATCCATCACTTTCAATTTTCAGTTCTCTGAACTTCCCACTTGTGTCTCTAGTTAAGAGAATAAAGCAACTAAAGAACCAATTAATGATATTCACAGCCAGCCAAAGCCCAGAAATGTTTTCTCACAGCTCCCTTGAAGTGCCAGTGATGGCACCACACTTAGATTGTGTAGGTTTTGTTTGTTAATGTCAATAAAGCCCTCCAAGAATCCTGTGTAATGAATGACAGATATGATATCTGAAGGCAGATATAAAACATTTCGTGTCTTAGCAGCATGACATGGGATCTGGATTCTGAGCCTAGCTTACTCTAATAAAGTTCAGGGTTTTCATCATCAGGCATAGATTCAGGCTTGTCTTTCTCATCAAGAGAATACCAGGAAAATACCATTTACTACGTGTGGGTCTTGTTTCTTCTGCAAATCCACAGTCACTTCAAACTTTGCTGGCTGTGGAAAAGTTAGTTAATCCAAACATTAATGAACCCTTAGACAGTGCTTTTATGCGCTTGTATATTTTGTACATAGTCATAGAGAGCAGCAACATCAGTATGCATCTTGAGAACATGGTATTCCAGACAGTCAAGCATACAACTCTTGTCAGATCAGTTGTTGGTTTGAACCTGCATCCCACTAAATGCTATTCATATATTGACTGTACTTTTTTAGAGGAGTATTTCTTTTGTATTTGCCGTAGCTTCCACTGTCTCTTAGACATTTTTCAAATATGAAAGGTTTTCCCCTAAAGAGCATCCAGTATAAAGGACGAAATTGTCAGTAAGTAGAGCCTGGTGGCTGCCAATATCCCTGAGTGTTCAAGAGGCAAAATGACGGGTGCTGCAATGGACAGATGCAGAGAGCAGCAAACCCCTGTGTGGAAATAGCATCATTTGGCTGTCTGCTTATCAGCTTTCTGGTAAATAGAAATCAAGTGCTTTTATCACCTGAATGTACATGCAAAGTTGGTAATGTTTGCAATTAATAAAAAATACTCTCAACAATTTTCCAGTGGTAGCTCAGACTGCCAGTTATGGCCAGAGGCCTCTTACACAATGTGCCAGGCAAAGAGAAAACTGGAATACTCAGAGAAAGAAGCTGCTAGAAAAGGATTTCTGCAGGTGATTAACCTAATGAGCATGAAGATTTTCACATAAACTGTCAGCTTAGTCTAGTGCTAGTACTTTGAGCTCATGACTGATTCTTGCAATTCTGCTCCTGACTTTCATACCTGTGGTTGTATTTTTTGAATGTTAGGCAGCATTTTTGGTTTTGTTTGTTTTTTGTGGGGTTTTTTGTTTGTTTGTTTGTTTTGGTTTTTGTGGCTTGTCTGACTTCTTTGCAAAATGACAGTAGTATTCAATTACCTTAAAGAGTTACTGTAAACCTTAATTAAGCTTCCCCTGAGCAGCTTGGAGACGGCTGGACAAAAGCTGCTATCGAGGTAACAGCAATATTTTGGGACCAAACAGTGTTGAGCAGCATGGGGTATTTAATATCCCAGCTGTTACCTGCTGCTGTCTCAGACAAAGGGATGAGATATTAGTTCAGTGGATTAGGAGGTAGCTAGAAAAACTAGACACGTTTTCAGACTTTTTTTTTATAAGTAGGAGCGTGACGAAATTGATTTGTTGACATTGAAACTATGCATGCATTTGGCTATAGCTGGAAGATTCAAGCTTCACTAAAAGAATAATTAAAGAGTCCATTCAAAAATTAACAAGAGCAATTCCCTTTGTCCTTTCCAGAAGTGGACTATTTTCCTTTGTCCATGCCAGCCTGTTTTGTTTCAACAAACTAAAAAGCATGCTTTCACTTCTCAGTTTGAACTAACATTTTTCATTTTAACATTAATATTGTATGCCACAAACATAAGTCAAAACTGTGAGTTGTATGTCTGTAAGGACTGTAAATGAATATCATACCCTTGTGAAGTCAGAGCATGAGAGAGGCTTCACTCCAAGATTTATACATTCTTCCCAGCAGATGGAAATAAAACTAACCTCGCAAGGGGCTGTTTTAGTACCCTAGATGAACTTGAGATAAGCAGCAGTTGAGGGAAGCTAAAGCAGTGGTTACATGACTGTGTTAATCTTCAGCAGCTCCAAAACCAGCAGACTCAGCTTTATCCCCACCCCCACTGCCAGTGCTGGGTGTCACTGTCACCTTTTCTCTTGTGCCTCAGTTAGCAACGTAGAGCCTTGTGGTGATCAGAGTGGGGAAGAGCTTCATTGACCTTTGTTTTTCATTTGCAGGTTTGGATTTCACTCGAATCCACTGCTTTTGTGATTTTCTATCTGACTGGGTGAAAGGAGGAGGTTGGATCAGTTGGGCAGCAGTCATGTTCTCCTTTTCAGCAAATGCCTGAACCAGTGACGGCCTAAAAGGTCAGTATAACCATCAAGTAAAATATTTCCAAACTGAGTTAACATCAAAGACATTCAGGAACAAAGAATGGAATCTTGTGTGGCACAGTAGATTTGGGATATATTTTGGGTGTGGTAATTCATAAATAACACTATGCCCCGCAAGCTCTGTAAATTAATTCAGGATTGGTAACATGGGTTTCTGTATAGAAGATACTCTTCCCTAATGCTTAACATTGGCCATGGCATGTAACTCTGGAGCGAGCCCAAAACAGGGCCACAAAGATGTTCAGAGGGATGGTACTTCACTCAGGGGTGCTGAGGCACTGGAGCAAGTTGCTCAGAAGGGCTGTGGATACTCCATCCCTGGAAGTGTTCAAGGGCAGGCTGGATGGGGCTCCGCGCAAGCTGGTCTAGTGGGAGATGTCGCTGCCCAAGGCAAGGGGTTGGCACTGGATGATCTTTGGGTCTGTTCCAACCCAAAAAATTCTATGATTGTACGATAACAGTGGAAAAAGGACGTGGATGCTGAGGATGTCCAACAAATATATAAAATGCACATTAAAAATAAGATTATTAAATTATTAAGTTATACATATATAAAAGCTTTATAATGTTACTAATTTCAATAATTTTATTTTATAAATAAATAAATAAATAAATAAATAAATGGATTTTATTTATTTGTTGTGGACTCCTCACCCCTCAAGGTGTTCAAGGTCACGTAGGATGAGGATCTGAGTAACCATGGGGATCTGAATAAATGCATGGCAGGGTGTTTGGAACAAAATGATCTTTAAAGTCCCTTCTGAACCTAACCATTCTAGGATTCCATGATTCTATTTTCAGGTGGGCTGGAGTGTCAAAAATGGTACATTTTAGCATTCAGTTTTAAACCAAAATTAAATATTTCAGAAATAATCAATGCTATGTCAGTCCTTCCAGCTCAATTGCCAAAGTATATGATGTTGAGGAAAAGAACCAAAATTATAAGATTCTAGGCAATCATCTAAGGGCTTTTTCCTTAAGTTATGCTATACCCAGGGCAGACCAGTAGTCTTCTCACAATCTTGCAAAGTCACATTGTTTCTGGAGGAAATAATAGAACCTCCACCTTGCTTTTCAGAAAACTGTAACTGTGAGGATTTAGTGTTATTTAGGATCAGTAGCAAAGCAAGGGAACAAAGTGATTGAATGCTTTGCTTGGAAACATAGATTTAAATTCCTATGTCCTTTATCTTAAGCCTTGCAAAGCTTATTGAATTGCTGAGATTCAAACCCTGGGTTTTTTTGTTTTGTTAGCTGCAGGTCTTTTGATTCTGCTGTGACCAGATAGTTTGTCCTAAACTGAGAGGCAGATGTAGAAAGAGGAAAGACAAAATGGAAGCAATATGTCATTAAGTGAATGATTCCATAAAATTTAATGGAGATGTCAGAAAAGACAGAAAATATGGAGAAAATTAGAGTAATTGTCTGGCTAGATAATCAAAGTATCTCTTACTAAAGTAAAACACTTACTTTTCTGAAGAAGTGAAATTGGGTTCCAAATACTGAGAGCACCAAACACTCCTCTAATCAATTTAGAGGCCAACAAGTAAGAATAACCGTATTATCAAAATCCAGTTGGAGCTGTGGAAATTGAATTATTAGAAATGTTTGTAGTTTAAAACTAGATTTTCAAAGGATCTCAAGCTTAGGTAAGCCTTCAGTTCATATGCCTTTTAGTAGGAGAACAGCATTTTGAAGAAGGCACACATCAGGTATCTTTAATAGCTGTGAGGTGCTCTTTATTGTGTGGTCTGTCCTCCATGGTAAGGGAGAGCCACTTCCCGAAGAGATGCTGGAAGGCACGGATTCTTAGAGATGTGATTATGTCTTGTACAGCAGATTGTTCTTATTGGTCTTCCTGCTTGCACTGGGGGTGAAACAGGCACTGTTTAGCACCATTTGGAGGATACAGAATATTTTCTTCTCTCTCTTCATATAGGCAGATGCCCAATGTGTGCAGTAAACCAAACTCTCCTTGTATCTGCTTATCACTCCCCCACTTACCTAGCTCCTGACATGGTGTTAGTCACACCATCCTACAGCTTTCCCAAATACCAGGCAGCAATTCCGATCACCTTTATGTATCCACAGTGTGCTAAAGACAAAAAAACCCCAAAGCATGAAAGTGTTCAACATTGATGTCTGGATGCCCGCTTCATCCCTTCTTATTGAGCAGCAATGCAAGAATACAGCACACTGTAGCACCAGTAACACAGGCAATTCTTTTTATAAGACTTGAGCACATGGATAAGATTACATTCCTCTTGTAAAAATAAAGAAGTCAGTGAAGCCATCACAGAAAAGAGGTTTATTGAGATGCATCAGTATTGCAAGACTAGGTCCGAAAAGCAAAAATATGGATAGATAATCTCAACAGGAAGGGACTAGAAACTCTGGAGCAATATAAAATAAAATAACTTCTGCTTTAGCCATCAACTAGCCAGGTGTCACTACTAACACAGAATGGAGAACACCTAGTAAGAAATTATATCTAAGAGGAGGAAACTCGGAAATAAAACTGCTGCACAGTCTTTACAAAGAAAGGGCTTTCTGACAGCTTTGCTCTCTCTGGCTTCATTATGGAGTGTATAATTGGTGTGATAGGAATAATTTATTTGTTTGCATCTTAGATTTAATGAGTGGCACTGGGTTAATAAAGACAAGAAAAGCAAGCCACCAAATCCCAAGCTGCTGCAGATGATGTCTCCTGTTCAGCTCCTGGTGGATCTGCAACTTGTCAGGAGCAGTGGGGGAAGAGGATTCTATTAGTGAACACAAAGTCAATATTGCTCTCTTTTCATCCAATTATAGTCAGTAAAATCATCAGGGCTATGGATGTTTCAAGACACAGCTGGTGCGTTGACTTCTTCAAGGAGAAAATTTTTCTTGACTTACACTTCCATTCTTGTCAGGTCATCTGAATTATTCTGCACTGGCAGTGATATGAGGGGAACCAAACCCAGAGTCTGTGAATGACATTTTTGGAATATTCATCCTGTATTAATGTCTGAACAGCTTCATGCTTGGGAGCAGCCTTATTCCAGCTTGCTCCAGCATTACAGATCAAAAAGCATGAACTGTCCTCTTTGCTAGTGTAGTACATTTTGTTTGAGATTCTCAAACATCTCTGCAAATCTTAAGAAGTTTCACTACTCTTCTTAATTCCCGAGAAGGCTGGGAGGAAAAAATAGAAGCCAACATACTCAGAGGTATCTACTAGTTTTGATTACATTTTTCTTAGAGTTTTTTGGAGGGTTTTTTTGTTGGTTTGTTGAGGATTTTTTTTTCATATACCAAATAGAGCTGAGGCTTGGTTACTCTTCTGTGTCGCAGGATCACCAAGGGGCCTCGGCATGTGCCCAGTTCCTCATGCTCCGGTCCTGCATGCAGAGCCTGTGCTGCACACAGGCTGGTTGTCCTGACACGCCGAGTGCTTAATCATCTCAATGGGATTTAAGAGCAGCTCAGGCTGCTACACAAACAGATGAACAAGTAGTTTGTAACTGCTTCAAGGTGGTACCCTGAAGAGCTCTCACATTTGTGGTTGAGATTCCTTGAAGGGAAAGGTTGAGAGCTTATTAAGCCAATAAAGCAAGCTCAAAACACATTGGATTAACCTGATGGTAACACATGAAGTAATACAGAACCCTGCAAGATTTGTTCTAATCAAATTTATGGAAAATCAACCGTGATCTGAAGCCCATGGCATGGGGACTTCTGGGAAGAGTTTGGTATGGGTCACTATGATGTCCTCCTAAATGGAAAAAGTTTCCCAGATTGCAGCAATATCTGTGCTTGGTTCAGCAGAGCTACTCATTCCTCCAGTCTACTTCTGTTCTGGGTCCACATTCCTAACCCCCAGCTGAAAAATTACTTATTGGCCAGCTACACTTGTGAACAGCAATTTCATTTCGTGATGTAATTTCATTTTCATGCCCCCATGACTGACTTTTGAATCTCTTTTATGGGTAATTAGTATTATCCTCTATCATCCATATACTGATAGTTTTCATTGATCCACCACCTTTGGGCAGTGTGATAATTGTTTCATGGTCCTGGTTGCCATGCCAGGCTTAAAAAAAAATTTAAAAAAAAATGCCTTGGTCTGTTTTATTCAAGGACATGTTCTTATTGCAGGACTAATTTGAACAGACTGAGATAAGAATTACATTTTGTTTAAGGAGTCAGTGAGAAATTGCCATTTGCAGCTCATGCTTTCCTGATACCTGAATCTCATTGTGCCCCTGGATATCATGCTCTGATACTCACAGATCCTGCTGAGTAGCAGTCTGACTATGTGTGCTTGAATCACTGTTGAGATGTGGTTTCATATCAGTCTAGATTTAGTTTGGCTGAGGTTTCTTCATTATTTATTTATTTATTTATCTGCTCCTTTTCCTCATCCATAAATGGTCATCATATTCTGTTATTACTGGTTAATATAAAATGTGAAATTATATCTGAATTTCTTGATGGGAGAAATACAATTTCTATATGTGGTCTCACTTTCAATAAATGATGCCAAGTCCCTGGTATTAGGAAGAAGTTTACTGGAAGAGAGACTAACGGCTGCAAAACGGTCCTTCTTTAGGCAATATTGTCATAGCTGGAATAAATTGGCACCTTCATATGGTCACAGTGCCCACTGTGACCATTTGCAAGGAGCTTACTGAAGATTGCATGTTCAGACTGTGCTGGTACAACCAGAACAGTTTGCGTTCGCTCACCATCTAACTAAATTTATGAAGTTTTGGGTAAAATACAAGCAGTCATTTTTGCTGTGTTATGGCCACACAGTGTGTTTGACTTGTCTAAGACTCAGTTGCCTAAGTTAGGGCACTGAATCAATTGTGTATTTTGTCAATATAGAGGATTCATAAGATTTTGATGACTTTATGCTGTGTTGTCGCTCTTTCTTTGCCCGTTTGATACATACTGGATTACTTGTAGAAGAATGTGTCTTATCTCAGGTGGCAGCTATTAGCAATTAACTTTCCCTTGGCTGAGATCACTGCCCTCAGAAATGGAGCAGTGCATTTCACTGAGCAGAGGAAATTGAGTTTTTTGACAGCCAGTTTTGGTTGTGATAACCACAGACCAGACCGAGATGCCCCAGTGCAATTACAAGGTAATTTGCTTCAGGCCTTGTAGCTTACTGAGTTTTTCATATGTCAAAGGAAAACGAGAAAAAAAAGGTGTGTATGTCCTAAAAGGATTAAGTTACTGGAATTGTTAGTGTTCCTACTGCTGTGTGCTGCTACTTACGTAGGTGAAGGTGCACATTAGTGACTTACACCATGTACTCTCATCACAATCAATCTGCATCTCTTACGGCATTCGCTCAGGAATTTCTGCATCACTGTGGAAGATCAAGTCACCTCTTTCTTAATAAATGTACTCTGAAGATGTGCCGGGGATACTGCTGGTGCAATATCAAGAGTAAGTGCTTCTCCATGTAACAGATCCGTGGGACTCCTTACCAACCGATATTGCAGGTACAAGAAGTTTAGATGGGCTCAGTGGGAGACGGGAGAGGAGCTTGATGGAGATACTCATTGGTGTTGCTACACAGACAAAACACAAAATGCACAACAAATCGATTCATAAGTATTAGCATAGAAAATATTATACTTGCTTATCCTGTTCTTGCATTCCTAGGTTTTCACTAGTGGCCACTGTTGAAGACAGAAGTTTGTGCTAAGTGTGCTGTGAATCCAGGATATAGTCTTATGTTCCTTCTAGCTCCAGCCTGCCCTGTTCTGTCCTGCTCCAATCTTGCTCCATCCAGCCTACATTTTAGAATTCTTCAATTTTTCCAGCACAGGAATTTCATTAAGCTCTTCTTGTAACTTGAATGTCAGTTGGGGCTCACCGTATCAATATTATCTTGTACTTCATTTAACGATGGGACCTTTCTTTTGCTTTTTACTCCTGTTTCAACCATTCTTCTCAACCTGCCACCATTTTGTGCTTTATCCATCCATGTAGTGTCTACTCTTTAGTCATTTTTTCCCCTTTATTTTGGGAATTCTCTAAGAACTTGCTTGTTGAACACCTAAGATTATTTTCTTTCCCATAGTTATGACTTCTGAATTTTGCCTTGAACCTGTTGGTAACTCATGTATTTTTTAAATTATTTTGAGAAAAAAAATTATGGTAAATTACTCTGTCACCAAAACCACATTTAATGAGTTTGGGTGCTTGTAAATCACTGATCTGCATTCACATTGCACGCAGACCGCTAGAGCTGCAGTGTCTAGAAGTTGATATTCCAGACAGACTTTGTACAGAAGAGTAGGATTACATAGGTCACATGTTCAGATTGAGGCACATGAGCAAGTTGGAAGAATAAGTTTGGTATCACGGAACCATTTAGGCTGAAAAAGGTCTCTGAGATCTAGTCCAGTCTTTGACTGATCTTGTCTGACTTTGTCAACTAGACCACAGCACTAAGTGCTATGTCCAGTTGTTTCTTGAGCACCTTCAGGGATGATGACTCCACTGGGTCACAGGACAGTCAGACCCAATGCTTGACAGCCCTTTCAGTGAAGAAATTCCTCCTGATGTCCAACCCGAACCTCCCCTGGTGCACCTTGAAGCTGTGTCCTCTCATCCCCTTGCTGGTTGCATGGGAGAAAAAGGCAATGCCCACCTGGCTGCAGCCTCCTTTCAGGGAGTTGTAGAGAGTGACAAGGTCTCCCCTGAGCCTCCTCTTCTGCAGGGTCAAGACACCCAGCTCCCACAGCCGTTCCTCACAGGACTTGTGCTCCAGACCCTTCACCAGCTCCATTGCCCGTCTCTGGACAGGCTCCAGCCCCTCAATGTCTTCCTTGCAGTGAGGGGTGCAGAACTGGACATAGCACTTGAGGTGTGGCCTCACCAGTGCCAAGTCGAGGGGGACAATCACTGTCCTGGTCCTTCTGGCCACACTACTTTTTATATAAATCAGGATGCCAATGGCCTTCTTGACCACCTGAGCACATGCTGGCCTCTGTGCAGCCTCTGTCAACCAGCACCCCCAGGTTCTTTTTCGATGGGCAGTTTTCCAGCCACTCTTCCCCCAGACTGCAGCAGGGGGTGATGTGGTTCACGTGCAGGACCCAGCACTTGGCCTTGTTGAACCTCATACCATTGGTCTCAGCCCACATATCCAGGTCCCTCTGCAGAGCTCTCCTATACTCCAGCAGAACAACACTCCCACCTGATTTGGTGTCAGCCACAAATATACTGAGGGAACATTTGGTCTCCTCCTCCAGGCCATCAATAAATATATTACACAGGACTGGTCCTACTAATCAATGGTCTTAAAAATCAAGTACTGGGTCAACCCCCAGAAGTGACTGGCCCAGTTTGATGCTACAGGAATATAAAATCTGACAGTTTTAGTTATAAGGACAAACATTTTTACAGAGTGGAACTGGTTTAGATCAGAGCAATTCTTAGCACAGGTAAGAGGGCAGAATTATGTCTCTCTTCTGGTCTAGAATGTGCAGCTGTAACAATGGTGAACATTTGGACCATGCAAGTGATCTCACAAGTGCCAGTAGCCCTTGAAAATGAATAAGGTTGTACAAATCATTTCTTAGGCTCATAACAGCCTCCCAGTGTGCCACTCACATCCTCTATACTTAAAACACCACCTTTGCCTGTGGCCTGCTGAGTCCATCAAAGTAGTGAGTTGAAGCAAATACCGCTGAAGCTAAAGGGTTGGAAGAGAGAAGACTGAGAAGAAAAGCATTTGAAGACAAGGGAGGAAGTTAGTCCTACCTCCTGAAGAGTTCATCCTAACTTGATGCATCCTACTTCTATTAAAGGGTATAAGGTCTAAAGTTCCATTTGCAGCCCACTGAGCATCTTCTGAGGAATCAGTTGGTGGCTGCATGGCATTTCGCCTGTCGTCTCCAAACTGGGTCTTCATAGTCATCTTATACACATATTCATATCTGCAACAGTTTTGCTACCTACACAGGCCTTTATTTATAAAGACATTGCTGAGCCATGTGTTTGGGTGCAGAGGCTCCTTAAAAATATCCTGGGTGAAGTGCAGGTTCCAGCACTTAGTGGCAGGGTAGAGATGAGGGGAGAGTACAGCTGGGCTGTTGGGGAAGAAGGATTTGTGGTAGCTTGAGTTGTTAACTATAAATGTATATGCACCATTTTTATTTATTACGGCTATATTTTAGACATAAATACACTTACACAGGAAAAAAAGGAAAGAAAAAAAAGCTACACATGAGATGGCAGAAGAGAGAGGAAAAAAAAAATGATAAATTACGGATGTGGTTGGGCTTTATAAAACACTTCGTATTTCAGTTGCTGTTGGAGGACAGAAATCATTGCCCAGAGCCAATAAATAGCAGGTATCAAGGATCACATCTGTTTTGCATTCTAATTAAAATTTCAAACAAGCAGCTGAGATGCATGTTCTCTGTAACGAGCTGGCTGTGGTGTTTTGAGAGTTCTCTGATGAGATGAAAGCTGTAAGGATATAAGGGAGGTCATCTGAGTTATACCATCAGCAGCCTGTCCTACCAGTCATTAGTATTATCAATTATTTGTGTGGAGGTACCACATTAAACCCAGAATTTTAATAGTAGCTCAGTAGGTATTACTGACTACATGAGACAACCTTTGCCCCAAAGAGTTTACAGTGTGAATGCACAACTGGAAAAAAAAAGATGAGAGAGGAAATGAGCACAAGGAGTTACAATTATCTGAGGCAATGATAATTTTTCATGCCAGTCAGAGAGAAATGAATGGAATCCAAAAGTTTAAATTCCTAGTCCTATGCCTTAGGCATAAGAGAACACATCATGAGTGCATGCTCATGATACCATTACTTTTGTGAAAGTGTCTTCACAAGCAGTGATGACTTAAACGACAATAGACAAAACCCAAAATATGCTCCCCGGCTGCCGCTGGGAAGCTTCAGAATTACATCCATCATTTAGATGCATAATCTCAGTGCTGATTTTTGCTCTTGCCCAGCAAGATTTAGATGGAGGCAGAGAAATTTACCTGGTTTATGGAATAATGGAGATAGGCAATAAGGCTCATCCTCCACAGGAAAGGACGGTATTAAAAAGTATGTGTTGAAAATAAACATTCTAAAATCAACAGGCTAATTTCTGCAAGAGTAGTAAATAAGCTGTGGAGTTTTGTAAACAGCTTATGTTAATATCTAATATCTCTTGAAAAAAAGAAAATATCTAAATTACAATCTGTATTGCTGGAGGGCTGCCATTTATATTATTTATATATGTTAAAAGAGAAAAATGAAATAACCAGTGAAGAGCAGGACACTTAGGCTAATTCTTTGATGGAACAATTAATCTGGGATTTCATTAATCAAACATTAGAAAGTAAAAATATAAATAATATCAGGCAACTAAGTTTTATGGAAAGTAGGCCTTGTCAAATAAACCTTTAATCTTTTCTGGCAAGATTACAAGTCTGGTTAATTACAACAACTTCACTGATAAAATGAATTTGCTGGATTTCTCCTGGCAATTCAATTTAGTACAATGCAGCACCTAAAAAGAAACAAAGTAAAATTTATGGAATAGGCAGGGCACACTTTAGGTGGATTACAACTCTTTCCACAGCAGAGATGAAAATGCAATAGTAAGTACAGATTATCAGCAAGCCAAATCTTTAGTAGAAAGATAACTTACAGGTGGGACACTACTCCTTCTGGTTGGTTATTCTGGGATATCTTCCTGGTAAAATTCACCACTGGTATAGGACCTGCATAATGGCAACATTCTAAGGATGCTCCTAAATTCCATAAATCTTCTGAATGACACAGAGGGTGAGATTCAATTATTAAAAAAAATGTATATATAAAGAGGTGCCATTTTAAGTGTCCTAAGGAATTGGACATCTGCCTGGTAGATATGATACAGGACATAAGAGAAACCCAAACTTTTCCGAAGAGCAGCTGGGGTCATGTGGGATGTTTCCTAACAATCTGAACAGGACTACACCCCCATATTTAGGCAAGCAAATCCCACCACAACTAACATCTGTCAGCTGGAGGCTTCTCTCCTCAACTACGGCTTCTACCTACAGCTTCTGATGCAGCACTTGCAGTCTAACATGAGGCGGTCACCACATCCAGGAATGACTGAGCAGGACTCTTGAAATTTTCCATGTGCCCCGTGCTAAATTTACTACTTGCTAGGAGGAGACTACCCAGTGTTTGCCAGCCCCTTTGAAATCACTTTTAGCTACACAACTTACATTTACAGAGCAGCTAAAAAAAAAAGTAGGACTGGGAAAACGCTTCCCATATGAACGCCAAGAATTAATCTATTCAGTTTATCAGAGAAAAAGATTGAAGGATTACCTGATTATTTTATTGAAGTCCTTAGACATGGAAAGCTATGATAATGAGAAGATTTGCAGTCTTGCAGACAGAGATATAATGAAATCCAGTTTGTTGGAAGTCACACATATTCAAGCTTGAAATAAAACACATTTTTGAATACTAAGGTTAATTAAAGATCGGAAGAATTTCCATGGAAGAGGTGACAGATTTGCAATTGCCAAGAGTCTTTCAGGCAAAACTTTCTTTCTGAACATCCTTTAGTCCAGTTTCTAGGAACAAAAATGCCATGGCCTCTGTGTCAAAATTTTCAAACTAGATCCTTCGCACAGTGATCCTTTCTGACTACAGAGCACACAAATCTATAAACACGAGGAAATGAGCCTTAATCTTCCTAAAGAGGCTGTGCTATTGAAAAATTTGTCCCATCTGAGAAATGAGAAATACTGGAACCAATACAAAAAAAAATCCTTCCTTGGAAGAATGTATGACTGTTTTCTCAGCAGATGTTTTTTGAGATTGCCTCAGTAGGTGTCATAAGCATAACCGTGGGGAGAACTACTGATAAGGTTATTTGAACAACAATCTCAGGCAATGGAGTAAACACCTTTTGTGCCTGTATTCTATTGCATGCTCAAGCATCAGCTTTTACTGACTGTTGATTTCTTCCCTTGTACATTCTTATCATTATCAACATTGCTGTCCAGAAAATGCCTTTTCCCTCTTGGACAATTATCTTCATTCCTAGGCTTTCCTGCTTCTTTGAGAAATTAAAACATTTAGCCGAATATTTTGGTGACCCTTCATTATTGAACAGCTGTCAGGGGAAATATCTTTCACCCCAGCAATTATGCTGATGTGAAGACTGTCCATGCAAGGGGATGGGTCTGAGGGAGAGGCACCCGTTGTAAAGAAGAGGACTTGAGAGGAGATTCTAGATTGATGCCCGTGAGAAGCAATAGGTAGACTAGCTATGAAAAGTGCAGTAGAAGATAATGATGGGCATACTAAATACTTAAAGATACAGAAAGAGAAAGGAATTTTTATGTTGGAGGACAGTCTTTGTTTATCTTCTTATCAGTTGACTCATTCTTGCTCCCTGGGCAGTAAGAAGATGAGATCTGCAAGCTACACACATGCATCTAGATTTGGATTTCAGATTAGTGTTTGTATTTCCAGTTCTTTCCAGAGGTATGGGCATTCAGCTGTTGATGGCACAGTTCACTGTGTTGTATCACAGGGATGATTTATGACTAAAATTTAGATTTAAATTTGGATTTCATGTCACTTCTGCAGCACATATGAAGCACATTTTATTTTGCATTTTAGATACCTTCCGTCTCACCACACACATTTGACTGAGAATGTGATTTATGAATATATGTATATAGCTTTAAATGAGTTGAAAGAAATTGATAGCAAAGGGCTGGAAAGCCTGCTAGGTTGACAATGGACAATACAACAGAGATTGATAAAGTGTAGTTCTGGGAATTATATTGTTTAGGTTTGATCTAAGAACAGATTGATTCAATTTAGGGGAAATGATTATTACATTCACCGAAGTGTGTTTCTGGAGCGGCATCAAGATTTTAGCTGCTTTTAGGTTTAAATACTACAGCCACAAGTGTTCACTGCACTACTTTAGGCCCTTTGTCAGGATCTGTTAGCTCCGTACTGGTCTGGTGATCCTCATGCGCTAAAAGAATGCTTCACCAAAAGAGGCCCTTTTTCCTCAACATTTCTGTTTGATGTTAGCCAGCTGCCCATCACCAGTACTACTCTTTCCAACAGTGATTGCCCTTGAATCCTAACTAGCTGTCTTCAAGCAGAGATCTGCACACTGCTTAGCTCTGTGTCCTAGGTCTTAGCTTCCATCCTTTTTGCCATCAACAACTCTCTGCTAGCCCTGTGGCACCTCACTTGGCAAATCAATATTAGGAAAACTTTTAACATCACTGAGGTTTCCCAGCAGAAACAGAGAGATCAGCCTGAAGCTGAGTCTCGCACTGCACAGTATCTGGTTCGGTATTACCTAATGCATGAAATTTTAACCCTTAGACCTCAGTCAAACTGGCCTGGTATTAAAGCTTTCTATGGCAGTGAATATAAGAGAGGAAATACTGTCAGAATTTTCAGCATGGGAAGGCACTTTGGTTTCTTATGATGAATGCCTCCTTACATGAATAAATGGATGAACATAGTAGATGTGTAGGTGAATGGACGGATGGATAGCTAAAAGAGTGATATGAATCAATGGATGAATAGATAGATGGATGTATACTGCTGCACTTACTGAGAGAAAGTGAAGGCTACGAAACTATGTCAGGAAAAACTGAGAAGTTTCTCATGCAGTGATCTGAGGTTCTGTCCTTTGTGTCAGCTTTAAAAAAACCAAAATACATGAAGGAGATATCTCAAATAAAGGCCACAGCAGCTTTAAAGGAAATGTGCTGATTTCAGTAAAAGCATCTGAAATATCTCCAAATGTGGAGGAGGGTTTTGACATGAATCCTTCAAGATGTGGGTAGCAATTGCCAGCAAACTTCGCATCTGCACAGAAAGATAGAATAAAGTGTAGTTTAAGCATTTCAAAATGCATTGTACTTCTTATGTTTTATGCTTAAAGAGAGTGCTGACAAGTATGGAGCATCACAGAGAAGTCTTACCAGCACAATCAGTGCTAAGTGGTTGTGCTTTTTATTTGCATTTCCTTCATTCTGTTCCTTCTTTCCCTTGCTAAAGACTAAATTGATTACCAACTTTGTATCAATGAGTTCCATTTTTCCTTACAAATTCTAGGTAATAGTTCATGCCATGATTTTAAAATAAATTCTTGCTGCAAGTATGTAGTCATCACTCTTCTTTAATAAGGCTTTCAATTTTTACTTTAATGACATATGTCATGTTATTTCAGAGGTGAAGAAAAATCAGTCCTAATTTTAGCCAGGCATGCTGGGCCCACAGCTGAAAAATAGGAGCTTTGGCCAGACTTGTGAATTCCACTGAAAACTTGCTAACTTTTATATTCTGTGTCACATTCAATTTTTAGTGTAAAATTTCTGCCTTCTGTCCTGAGTTTTGTACTTGAAAACTTTTAAATTGGTTTGTCTTTGATAAACATCATTATTTCTACTACAGTGTCTAGAAAGCTAATTTATTTTACATATAAGAAGGCAATTTCTTGTGCTTTCAGGTAATTCAATCCCGGTAAAAGTTTCATAGAATCACAGAATGGTTGAGGATGGAAGGACGTCTGGAGGTCATCTCGTACAACATCCCTGCTCAGCGGAGCCACCTCATGCAGGTTGCCTTGCACTGTGTCCAGATGGCTTTTGAATATCTCTAAGGACTGCAACTCCACCACCTCCTTGGGCAGCTTGTGCCAGTGCTTTATCACCCTCACAGTGAGAGTGTGTTTCCTGATGTTCAGAAGGGCCCTCCTGAGCTTCGATTTGTGCCCATTGCCCCCCTGATCCTTCTATTCTCCATGCAGAGCAGTCCCATCTCTCTCCAATCCGTTAATCACCTTTGTGATCCTTAGCTGGACAGCAGTTTGGGCCCCTCCACACTAGAAGATGGACAGCAGTTTGGGCCCCTCCACACTAGTCTTGGCTCTTTATACTGCACACACGGTCTTTCCTCTGAGCATTACCTCTCTAGGACTTGCATCTCTGAGTTCCCATGCTGCTCTGATGCCACGTTACATCTCACACATGCTTGACATCATGGTATAAAAACTCCAAACATTTGGTGTGCAATGATGTTTCATGCATCTTGGACTGATAAATCACACATGTAGATAGTCATTATCCCAAGAGTACCTAGAGAGTACCCATGAATATAAGGGTGGTAAAGGCAAACTTAAGTTTCTCCGGAAGCTGGCAGTGTCGATACAAGCCACTCTATTGTACTGTGCCTGGCTGATCAAGATAGTTCCCTGAGACAGATGAAGGAATAGCTGGAATGGAAAAGGCAATCCTCAGGGATGTTGAATCAGAGCACAACCTTTCCGCAGATGGCACATTTTTTATAGCTGAGCTCTGGGTCACAAAGGGGTAGGAAAACTCAGCTATTCCTTGTGCTGAGAACTGCCAAACCTCCAACATCAGAGAGCCCCTCCATGGCAGCATACATGAAGGTCAGATTTCTGTGTTCTGCCAGCTCTGGAACAAGGTCACAGTTATCGCAGTTACATACCTGTGTTGCTGAATTTTCCATGGCACAGCAGCAATTTTTGGAAATCCTTCGTAAGCCAAGCTGAAACAGATTCGCGGAAGCTGAAGTGTATATTAAAATGGAAATAGGAAGAGAGAACAGTTTGTGTAAGATTAGGGTGAGAAATATAAATATATGATGATTATAAAACCTGATGTAATGGAACATGGCAGGGTGGGGCCCTAGGGCTGAAATAAACTAGATTCCACTCTTTAAACTACATTATGCAAGAGTGAAGATAAATAAATTGGGAAAAGAAATGTGGTAATAAAAATGTTTTGGAAAGTGAGACGGGGTGAACCAACACAGTTTTTAACCCCATAAGAATCTCCTGCCAATATCTTTTATGAATATGAGTTTTATCTTGTCCTTGTTTATTTCAAGAGTATTTAAATTTTGAAAGGATTTGTCATTTATTTTTTTCTTTCAACTGAGTTGAATATGTAAATAACCCCAACAAAGAAGAAATTATCATTAGCTGAAGCACAGATGGAGAATTTGTACTACAATGTGATCTGAGTGCTTGTGCTCTCCTCAAGTCCTTTTGCAGTCAGCCCATGGGAGAGTGTGCACCCCCATGCACAGTTATGCAGGCATCTTTCTGCTTAGATGTTTCAGGGACAGATTGCAGCAGCAATCTGATAGCAAGGAAAGAAATGCAGAGTTATGCCCTCACAGGGGAGAAGGACATATTGTGCACTACTACTGACAGGGCTTATCTCCACCAGCAAGAGTCCAGTCCCTCCACCTCACCGCTCCTTCTGCTTCACTCTATGAACTTATGCTTTTGTGATCACAGATGTGCTGCATTTATGATGGATCTGCGTAGAGGCATGGCTGTGTTTATTATACAGCCAAAATTTGCTGCACTGGAAGGGACTTAAAAGCTGCTCTGGCCTACAGCCCAGTTATGAGCTGCATCAATCAGTTTCAATAGCACTCTGGAATCGAATACACAGATCTCAGCATGCAGGGCCAGCATTAGTGTGTTTATATGCCCATGAAAGAGGTACAGGCCTTTCCATTTTATTGACTGGGAAACTAAGTCAAAAGACAGCAGCAGCCTGGTTCTGTTGCCATGGAAGTTGATAGCAAAAATCCCTTTTACAGTCACAGAAAATGAAAGGTTGAGTGAGAATTGATACATCTCAATAGAAATGCTAAATCTGTTGGCTCCTAAGCTTTTACAATTAAGCCCATCTTTTGTTTTGTTCCATGTTAGGCACCAGGGGTCTATCATGATCAGTACTTTCTCGCTGCTGCACATCTGTGATACTTCAGAAGAAAGTGACTCTTTTATCTCTAATGAACTGGTATAGATTCCAACCATGTACTGGAGGAAAGGAGATGGAAGTGGTCTTCTTTAGTCAACAGTATTTATCCTGTAGGGAGAATCTGCATTCCCTTAGTATACGCAAATATTATTTGATATGTATTAGAGGTGGGAGAAGTATTAAACCTCCAAAATCACACATGGTGTATTGGATGTGTCTTCAGTTACTAATATTTAGCACAGGAGGACAGACAGCACTCTGTGGAAAAAAATGTGCTTTCCTTAGACTAGAGTACTATTCTTTAACGCCATAAAATCACACATTGTTCATAAATTATAGGTAAAATCAAGAGAGTGAGAAGTTATCATTTGGCAGTATCTCTTCATCAACGAGTTGCCTTCTGAGCATAAAAGGACACTGCTGTGTCAGAACAGATTAAATCCTTCGCTCTTTTTCCTCTCTGCTCTGAATATGGCATCAGTACC
Organism: Platysteira castanea; assembly: GCA_013397175.1. Lineage (NCBI taxonomy): Eukaryota > Metazoa > Chordata > Aves > Passeriformes > Platysteira > Platysteira castanea. The sequence goes on along the minus strand of VYXC01011987.1, from coordinate 206,023 downwards.
GTGCATCCAGCTGTTTGAACAGAGAGGATTAACCTCCTCCTGGGGCCAATTATGCTGCCCAGCTGTCTGCTGCCATCGCTGAGCTGCCAAGGAGCCCAGCCAGGAACACACGTGGCAGAGTCCTGCTGTAATGAGAGTCCATGTTCCAGATGAGGGCTCCTGGTCTTTCCCAAGACGTGGATTCCAGTATCTCAGACAACTGGCTGTTCTGCTCTCATGGGGATTTCCAGTTGCTGAGGCTCACGTTTGATCACTGTGCACAGGCAGTCCATACAAGTGAGCCTCAGCTCAGATGTGGTGAGGTCAGCTTGTATTTCACTGGGCTGTGTCAATCCACCTCACTATGGGTCAAGAGATGTGCATGTGAACTCTGTAAATTCAATGCTACCAAAATCCTGGGCATTGCTGGGGTCCTGGATCATCAACCTCTACACTTAACTTTGGGATCTTGAAGATGGGTGCTCTAAAGCTCTCCAAACTCTGGTGGTCTGACCCCCAGACTGAACATGACTGATATCCACACCACACCTAGTGTGTCAGTGGTAAAACAGGGTAACAGTAAAGAAAGAGCAATTACAGCCACTGTTGTAATCTCTGTATTTCTGATCCAAATTGTTCCTATTTGTGCAAGGTGCTAAAATACTGTAATATGGAATATCTGAAAGAATGTTTACTAGATTAGCCACAAGTAAAAGAAGAAAATTTTGAGCTGTTTGGGGAGCCATCCCCACCTGAAAAATACATAGACAGGATGCATACAGGTTGGTTGCCTGGAGGGAATCTCTCAAGGGCATAGAGAGTGGAGGAAAAAATAGTGAGAGGCTGTGAACAAAGTTTTCTTCTCCACAACCCTCCCGCTGAGCACACCAGGACCATGAGTCATAAGTTTGCACAAAAATCAAAGTAGTTTTCTTTCTGTTGGCTGCAGATGGACAGTTTTTAAATCAAACATCTATTCTTTCTCTCTTTATTTTTTTTTTTTGAGTGTTGAGGGAGGGTGGAGAGTGGAGAGAAGGGCAAAGTAAATGATGCACTGAAAAATGTCTATTTAACTATGGGAAGAATCCCTGAAAATTAGAAGGCAAATTTGAAGTGGTTGATTTTAGGAAAACAATCTTTTAACCTCAGAAATATTTTCCAGCTAAGTTTCATATTGTATCAGGATATGGTGAGGCATGACTACAATACAAGTTTTCAAATAATACCTTGATTTTCAGCCACAGCTGTAACAGTGCTCACTAACACACTTTGAAAATGACATTAAACTTTAAGCCTACTTGTTACCATCCGAGAGCAAGTTGAAACATAACAGAAGACTGTTCCCAAATCTGTTTGCCGTGAACTGCTTCTACAGATTCCACAGATTCCTCTGTTACAAGGAACATTTGGGTCAGATTTAGTTCTTCTCATCTTCATAATTAAGGCAATGATTGGAAAAACCACTTTAAGATATTAGGAGTGATATACATGCTTATATTTGAAGCTCAAGGGACTGTTTTTCCATGTGCACAAGCCGTGCTGACCCAGATTTCCATCTTTTCAGTGCTTTCCCAATGCATAGAATAACAGGATATTCATGTTTGTTTCTGACGTGTTTGAAAACTGGGAGACTCTGGTTCATAGTCTAAACATAACGGAGCTGTCAACTGGGTTTTTGCAGTCATTTCTTTTAACGCTGTGAGATAGAATATGAAATGCCCCACCAAGAATCTGTATGAGATTGTATGTATCAGTGTCCCATAAAATATGATGATTATTTTCCCACTGAAGAAATTTCAGTAAAAAAAACTAAAAAAAAAATCTTTCATTTAGAAACTGCACTAGAGGATTATAAAGGCATCCTGTCTCAGTTTCTTTGCAATCACAAGGTAAGAGTATGAAGGTAAAACCATTTAATGTTTCAAGGTAAAACCATGAAACATTAAATCAATCTGTTGACCAAAGGTAGTTGATACATAGTGTGGGGATAACTATTATTTGTTCAGAGCTGAAAGCTGTTACCTATCTAGTGATGAGAGCAAGGTGATGTAGAAAGAAAAGGCACAGAGGGAAAAAAAAAGAGATGAAGGCAAACCAAAGCACATATGACCAATCTTCTGAAATTGATGGGAATATTGCATTTCCAATACTTTAATTATGCATCATTGTCAGATCCAGGGGGTGTTGTGGTGGAGTGCTACAACCTCCCAAACCAACTCCAACAGAAAGTTGCTTGGCAGCCACTGCATTTGCACAGACACATGCATGCTCCAGACAGCTTCTCGACAGGTCGACGGCAAAGAGGCAGGAAGGGTCCTTGTGTGGAATTTCCACGGCAGAGATTTATTTCAGCTGCACGTGTGAAGGGAAGCCAGGGACAGAAGACCCTGAACAATGGAGAATTCCAGGTTATATAGGGGGCGGGGAAAGCACCAGGGGCAGGGGCAGTACATAGGTGGGATTAGGGTACGGGAGCCAATAGGAAAATCTGAGGGAGCGACAAGGAACAAGGTCCAATGGGAGAGTGGGGAAGGGAGAATTCTGTAACGAAGGAACAGATAAAGTATAAGGGGGTGGGGAGGTCAATGGGGGAAGCCGAACTGGGATATATTTCCATAACAGAACAGGGCATTCTGGGAGAGGCCTTTTTAGTTACCCTAATGTAGGGAGCTCTCTCGGAGTCTGTCCCTTTAGGGGACTCTCTCATTCCCTGCTTGGGATATTCACTGGCTCCCACACATTATGAATACTTCATCTGATGCATTTAGCCCACACTCCCATTTTTTATTTGTGAATCAGTTGTAAAAAAGTCTCAGATTTAACATTATTCATCCATAACCTAAAAACAAGTATTAAAGTTGTGCTAGAAGCTCCTAAACTTCTGGATCTTTTCACAGCTAGTAACTCCACTACCAGCATACAAAACCAGAATGAAAAAGAGGGTCTTATTCTGCCAGGAATCCAAGCAAATATATTCACTAAGGCTTATCTCACATGCAACCACCGTCCTCTGGAACATGATTGAGAAAGTGCTTTCACATAAAACACTTGTCCGTGGTTTTGTCAGACTGCCTATGAACTGCACTAGACAACTACCTGACTTTCTATGGCCTATTTCCTCTACTATTTCACTACTTAGATAAAATTGTGACAACAGAAAAGTACTCCCAGCTGTTAGAAAAGTGTTCTCCATGGCTTGAAAATGGTATTTGTTGCATGAAAACTAGGTACCTCCCTCTGCCAAGCTCTGGTCCAGAGGAAGTAATGAATCATGCCAGTGACACAGATGGGGCTGGACAAACGTGAATGGATGGTGCTTTGTAACTTAGAATCATTTAATGCCAGGATCACATGAATAGGCACGCAGATCAGAATAGAATTATCACATCCCACATTTGTGAGGTCTGACTCCACACTTTCATAAACATAGCATAAAATAAGGCTTATTGAAATTTTTACATGGAGTTCCCAAATACTTTCCTGGAATATGACTGTCATGTTACTGTTTCACTTTTCTCTTAAGGTTCTTTGCTGTATATTGGATGAGTACCAAGTAGCTACTCTGGCAGTGACTCATTTCAAGAAAAAATCAAACTAAAGGACTTAAATATTCAACCTGACCATATTTTTCCTGTGCAGTTTCTGAGTGAACCAAATATTGTGGCAGAAGACTTTCTTATAGCGGTTGTGCTGCTTCTGGCCTACAATAGCAACCAGAAGCTCTCACAGCTGCACATGGGGAATAGGACATTTCAGAGCTCATTGTCATTGCCCTTGCTGACAGTGCTGCCTTAGTCTATCAGACCTGAGTAGGCAAAGGATCCAGACATACCCTTTAAGTCCCAAAGAAGGCAGCAGAATATAAATGGATGCCCCCAGTTTTGTGTGGATTTATGTGCTCTGCTGAGCTTAATTTTGCTGTAAAATGGAGTCCCTATCCCTCTTGTGCTTTTGTCGTACTTGGTAGGATCCCAGATAAGTGTCTACTGAATATGTTTTAAAATCACCATGATATTATTGAGAGAAAATAATAAGATGGAGTAATAATCATAATAAAAATCTATTTTTTCTTTAAGCTAGTTCCATTTAAATTCAGTGGAGCTAAACAGATCTCATTTGGGACTATTATTCTCTATTAAGTTTTGTTGTAGATCTAGAATTTCATACAAATACTTAAAAATTGAAGACAACACAATTAGTACATGCCAATTCTTTGTTCTAGAAACAGTTGGGCCAATTACTCTGATTTGAGTTTGCAACTAAGCACAGTAAAAGCAAAAGGACTGCATTGGAGACCTAGCAGTTCATTTACTTTGCAGAGGTAAGAGGCAGCTATCAGATTTACTACAAACTGAAGATGACATGTACTGTGGTGGACTGAACTGATAGTGCAGGAACTCTGTCAGGACTTGCAGCGGGCATGTGGTCTCTTCTCCCAGGTACAAAGTGGCAAGATGAGAAAAAAGGGCCTCAAGTTGCACGGGAGGAGGTTTAGATTGGATGTTAGGAAATATTTCTTCACTGCAAAGGTGATCGGGCACTGGAACAGGCTGCATAGGGAAGTGATGGAATCACCATCCCTGGAAATGTCCAAAAGACATGGATGTGGCACCAGGTGATAGGTTTAGTGGTGAACATGGTGGTGCTGGGTTAACATTTTGACTCAGTGATCTTAGAGGTCTTTGGCAACCTTAATGATTCTATGTGTGCTGAACAGATATTTGAGGGTAGATGCCAGCAGAAATCCCCTTTGTACACACACGTTTGTATATTAAGCAGGTGTTTGTTTACAAGTTATGCATATATTTACCTATATATAAACATGCAAATATTTATAAGTGTATATATTGCATTCTTTGTCTTCAAGGATTTTATACCCTCCTGACTTACTCCAATGAATTCAAACTATGAAAGCAGAAGCAGGGCAGGAAGAAGCAGATTTATTTCAATGCCCTCTGATTTCTGTGCAGTTTCTTTTGCCTGTGAATACAGTCATCAGAATTAAAGTCTGCCTGAATTCATGACACCCATTGCTGCTGACTGCAGCAAAAAGCAGCCCTTGAGCGACTGGCAGCCAGACAAAGCACAGGATGAGCTTCCTGCCCATACCTATGTGTGATCTCGAGAGATGTTAAAAGGTTTTCGTATGAAATGTCTTCAGTTAATTAAAACAAGGGCAGAGAGGAAAAGGTCTAACTAGCAGAGTATCTGCATCCCCTCTGCTTCCATCAAGCCCAGCTGCTTGTACAGACATGCATAAACTCTAAACCAGTTTTTCATTAACGAAATTTTCTGTTCCAGCTCCACTGATGCAGAGGTTTCCACTTTCAGGCTCCTTGCTGTGTTGCAGAGCTTGTTATTAGTTATTATTCATCTGTCCTCAATTCAGTGATCAGATCTGTCTGCTGCTGCTTTAGGAGGCAGAGAATGTAGCCAAACTTACTGGGAGAAAAATATAAAATAGGAAAACATAACCATTGCTTGAAGTACTTTCCCTGTGGGCTGCCAATCTCACTCTGACATCATGTAGATAAGAAATAATTTTCAATCAACAAAGACAAGGCCACTGCAGATGAAGCCTGAGACAAACAGAACAAAAAGTCATGCTGTCCTCGTCCTCAGCAGAGTTGATCCTGAACACTTTTCAGAGATATGGGTGGCTGCAAAGTATCATCTCATCAGAATTCCCACTAACATCCTTCATCATTTTTCCTCACAGAATGCAAGCAGCTAAAAAGGTGCAAATAGGAACATTAAGCTCTCTTGTTGAGGGACAGTTCCAGAGGGGAACTGTCCCAACAACTGCTGCTTCCTGGTATGGAAAAGCTAGTGACTGCTGATTACACTGAGAAAGAAGGGAAAAACAGAGGCATGGGTCAGTCTCGCATCTTTATATTTACTGCTTCCAGCTGAGTATGGTTTGTAGTGAATAAGAAAGCTCATTCCTCATACAGGTAATTTCTATGCAGCTTTGTAAGGCTTGAGTAAGCTTGAGCCTACATGTCTGTTGCTTCTGCTACAAGGATTACCTTTTGTAGAAATCAAAAGAACAGGGCTGAGGTGCAAATGGTGATAGAATTGTGACATACAGCCACCTTTGGGAGGATGATTCTGAGGGTTCTGCCTAGCCTTGGGAACAGGGTTGCCGCTGTTCCCATTTGTCTCTCCCTGGCAAGCTGTGCAAAACCTGTCATGTGAAACACCATGGCTTCCAAAACAAACAGCTGGAAAACTGGGTAGCAATTTGAAATAGGAGCCATCTGCAGGTGATATGGTCCTCTTGATAGTGTGGCTGGTCTGGCAGTGCCTATGCAAAGTGGAAACGTGCCCTGTGTGGACTACCTCTATCTGTATGCTTTATGACCCAGAAGTGCAGAGATCTGGCATTAATAACAGTAGAATCTGAGTCTCGCTTTTTGTCTGGCAAAAAAGAGAGAGAGATAGATGAAAAAAAGTATTCTCATGTAACTAGATGACCAGATTCATGAAATGCAATATTGCATTTCATGTCCCAGACAAGGCTCAGGGAGACCTGACCTCATCCAGCCCAACCTCCCAGAGACTGGCCTAGGGCAGCCAAGGAGGGATTCGGGGGTGTGTGGGCAGGGCCAGCACGGGTGTGCCTGGGATGGAGTCTGCATTGCTCACCTCGGCCCCAGGGCACTGGGTCTTTTTTTGGTCTCACTCAGGAGCAGTGCCTGGCAGTACAAAGCAAACTGCCCTCGGGAAAGGCCAGGAGGGAGGCTTGGGCCTGCTCAGAGCCACTGAGGCCTTTTTCAGGCAGCTGCTAAGAGCAGAGATTTGTACTAAATATCAAAACTAAAGTTAATCAGGGGTAACCATACACCAGTATGGTCTGGGGTCTGACCTGCTGGAAAGCAGCTCTGCGGAGAGGGACCTGAGGATCCCGGTGGACACCAAGGTGTCCATGAGCCAGCAGTGTGTCCTGTGGCCAGGGAGGCCAGTGGTATCCTGGGGGGAAATAGGAAGAGCACTGCCAGCAGGCTGAGGGAGGTGATCCTGCCCCTCTACTCAGCCCTGGTGAGGCACATCTGGAGTGCTGTGTCCAGTTCTGGGCTTCCCAGTACAGGAGAGACATGGAGCTCCTGGAGCAGGTCCAGTGGAGGCCAACAGAGATGACTGGAGCATCTCTCTCACCAGGAAAGGCTGAGGGCACTGGGCCTGGTCAGCCTTGAGAAGAGACAACTGAGAGGGGCCCTCATCAAGGTCTGTCACTGTCTGAAGGAGGGCGTATCAAGAGAATGTTTCCAGGCTCTGCTCTATCTGAACAATAAGACAAGAGGCAATGAGCAGAAACTGATGCACAGAAAGTTCCACCTGAACTCAAAGAAAAACTTGTTTACTGTGTGGGTGACCACACACTGGCACAAGTTGCCCAGACAGGTTGTGGGTCCTCCCTCACTGGAGATACCCAAGAACTGCCTGGACACAATCCTGTACCATGTGCTCTAGGATGACCCTTCCTGAGCAGGGAGGTTGGACCCTGGACTCACTATGGTCCCTTCCAACCTGACCCATTCTGAGATTCTGTAAAAAGTAATTCTGAGCAAGTAATAGACATAATTGTGTGTCAAATGCACATAATAAATGTGCATTTTGCATTTTTTTTGTCTCACCAAGAGCTGCCCAAACCAGACAAGGACATCTATTTGAGGACATTGATAAATCTTGATGTGTCAGACACAGATCAGTGATCCCAGCCATGCTGATCTGTGTTGGCTCACAGATCACCATTAATCTATCTTACTGTTTATTTATTGGACTATAAAATAACTTAGAAACTTAAATAGTTTTTATTTCCACATCTTGAACAACTATTTATTTCTGGAACTCTTAGCTGGAAATGGTAATTAGCAAAACTGGGATATGTTCAAAGAAGGACAGCAGGAATGACTGAGGGGATGGCATGGCTGCATTAATGAAAAATACTGACAATTGAACCTGAACATAGTGAGCACAAACCTCCAGAGCAACCCCTCATCATATATGACAACACATACCCATGTCTAAGTTCTACAGAAAGCCTTAGTGCTTGGCTCAGCACCCCTCATTTTAAATGTATAAAGAAACTTCCAACAAAGTTCAAATGCAGAGCCTGAAATGCCTTGTCATGAGGAACTGAGCAGAAAAACCAAGGCAAAAGCTCCTGTACGTGGGAGGCAGATATGAAAGTAAATCTCTGCTGTTTTCAGCCAAGGGAGAGCTGGGTACCTGCCACTTTGCAAACCCACAGATTTCTGAGATTATCCTCTGATGAGCAGACGTTTTCTTTAAATAGCATGCTGCAAATTAACAGTTCTCAGAAAACTCCTCTGACAAGTTCCTGACAAAGTTTCTTCCTTAACCCTTAAGGTGCTGACGTAATGGAGTGATAGAAAAGGTAGGGCCTGATACAATGATTACCACTAGGGCTAATAACCTCATGTGGCAATGTAAGAGTGGGAGATGCCGTTCTTGCCACGTGAGAGACAGTGGATAGATTTTGAGCTTAGAGACATCTAATTATAGTGATTTTCTCTGTTTAAAGGCAATTCTCAAGATGTTTTACATTTTTTTTGCTGTTCCAAGTGATGATAAATACAAATATGTCTGTGAAATAAAAATCAGGGCAAACTCTTGGGTTTTCCCCTTCTTTGTTAGAATGAATTCATTGAAATTTTAAAACAAAAAAAAAGAATATTTAGTTATAAAATTCACAGAATCTAGCATAAATTGACAAATTTGTTTTCACTACCTGTTTTAAAATTTTAAATTTTTCAGAGTAGACCTTCTGGCAAACAACAATTAGTATTTCCCTATGAAAAATATTTCATTGAAAACTGACTGATATGATACAATGAAGAAGAGGTTAAAACTGCATTTCTTTAATGGAAACATTTTGTATTTTTGCAAACCAAAGCACACTAGTGTCTTCCCGAGAAGGAAGCAAGACCTCTACAGGTAAATCAGTGTAATTCCATGTATTTCAATGAAGCAGTGTGAATAATGCTGGCAGCAAATCTTGTCCCTTGTCTCTAAAGCAGAATTTCCTGTCACTAATCAGTTGAAACATGGCTCTGTTAATACATCTTTCATGTCTCCTTACAGTTTTTCCGCATCAACCACTGTTACAAACTGTTGTCTTGAACTGTAGTAATCATGTACTTCATCACAACATTGCTGCTGATTCTTCTCAATTATTAAGTTGTATAATAATACCACTTTCTTTAAGCAAAATGCCATTTAGCTTTTAAAAAAAATTCCATGGACACTTACTCTGAAGAAGATCCCCCCACCACCTTTTGTAGTGTTGCCACAATGCTTTTGATTTACAAATAAGTACAAATTAAGCTAAGCTTTCCTCTTTTATTCCTTTCACTCTCTCCCATTTTGGTTGCTCACTTATGTGACTGTGGGCGGGAGTGCCTTTGTTAATTTTTTTCTCTGCAACCATCTCATGGACCACTTCCCAATGTCCGTGTCTCACAGACTGCCACCAGTCCATAACCTACAAGAAGAGTCACTGTTGTGCAACACTGCAGTGCTGTTAGTCTTATTCCCTGTGGAATTTATTTTCTGTATTTTCTCTTTCATCAGGTTTTTCTTCATAACAGTAAAGCACCTAATTTCAAGGTGTTTTGCCAGTGCTGTTCCACTGAGTTTTGGAGGATGTTACTGGCACAAATGACAGTGAAATGCTGTCCCTAATTGAAAGAGATATGTAAGTCTACCTATTCTCATAGAAAGGCAAAGAGATGAAAAATTGCTATCAAATAACATGTTTCATCAAAAGGCTGAGCTGTGGCAATAAAATCTGTTCTTCCAAAACTGTTTCCTTGATTGTTGTTTCCCGTGTCCGAACACACATGGTATCGGCTGAAAAATAATGCAAAAGTAACAACTATTAGAAGAAGAAAACAGTTTGGCAAAGGAATGCCTTCTTGGCATATGATATGGTCCTATCATATTGCTAAGAGCAACAGGACAGGACTTTCTGAAAGGTTTCTTTGGCAGCTGGATTGTTGTAAGCTCTGAGGACCTCTGGAGTCTGCAGGCTTCAAAACGTCCTTGAGGCACGTGCAGGTGGAGTAACTCAGGGCTGTAGGCTGTGAAGGTGGAACGGAGCAGAGGTGAGAGCAGTCATTTGCCCAGGTGAATTTCAGCCCAGGTACCAAAGAGTATTCTAACTATACTGTCCTGCTTCTTGGAATATCGGTCCCTAAATAGGAGAATAGGAACTGAGGACTTCTGAGAACCTTGTGAATCTTTTGTTTTAGTACTTACTAGGATGCTGGTGGAATCCAGAGCCGTTGTTTCTCTGGATATGTGATGGATATGGATACAGATATGGACATGGATCTGGATCTGGCTCCATTCTTCACAATGCTATTGTATCTCAAATCAAGTCTTGGTTTCTTTTGTGCTAGCTTTTGTCTTCTTCAGTATCTCCTGCTATGAGAATCACTGTCTGCTGGCATTTTCCCATCACATTCCCTAACAGGAAGCTTTCTTCATGTTATTTTCTGTGCCTTTTAAATGTAAGAGCTGGGATGCAAAAATTCAGTTTGCAATGAGTACGCTGGGGAGCTCTGGGACAGTCATAGTTAGCATCTGAAATAAAAATAATCTGGAGGAGAAAACCAGGCAAAAAATGGAAAACAAAAATTCTATACTTACTGTATTTAACATCAGTTGTATTGCAGCTGCAATTATCCTCAAGAGTACATTAGAAATCTCAGGACATTGAATTACAAACACATAATTCAGGCCCATTCTTGTAAATGGATCTCACTGTAATATTTGCATGTTAATACTCCCAAATCTCATCACAGCTCCAGTTTATTGAAAATGGCTAGCTCTCTAGAAGAAAAACCAGATGATATTTCTATGTAAATATTTATTCCAAGATGTATATCCTGTATATAGGAACAACCAGAAAAAGACAGCATTTAGTGAATTCACTAATAACAAAACCAGTAGAAGCAAAGAGTTTGTCTTTTCCTCTGAAATCAAAGTCCCGAGAGCAGGACCTTTACTTGGTACACCTGTCCACTGTTCAGTGTTAATGGCTGTTAACAGCAAAGTGTACACTGATATCATCCTGTTCTTACTCAAAAAACCCCTCTCATTCAACACAACATATGGAAAATATCCTGCAGTTCAGTGGTGCCGAGGTATACCTTTGTCAAAAACTTTTTAAAATATGCATCATCAGGGTTTCAAAGACCCACTTGACTGAATATTCCTACAGTACCTAAGGAAAAACATGGACCCTTGCACCCATCTCCATGGGAATGCAGGGTAATGATGTTCTTGAAGGCGATGACACAGTGGTTGTCAATTTGTCCTCAAGCCCCGGCTTCAGCTTCCCCTTTACCTTGGTGAGGCTGGAGCCAGTAACACTTAATCAGTTCCAGCACTAGCCTCAACCAGACCTCTTGTAAATTATCTTTCAAACTAGCATAGAGAAATAGGATCATCTATCATAATGTACCTTAGTTTGAACGAAGAAGCCTTTAGAAAATTAATTTACTAAGGTACTGAAGATAGAACAGAGAAACTTTAGGTAGCACTAACTTTTATTTTAATTAATAGCACAAACTCATCTCAGTAACGAGACACTGCCTGAGCTCATTTCTTTGCCTGCTGATCTTCATCGAGCTCCCAAATGAGCCAGGTCAATAGGAACAGACACAGTCTAAGTATTTTTTGATATAAAGCCTCTGTTTTATTTATTATTTTCATAACTCAAGGCCAGATTGGATGGGGCTTTGAGCAACCTGGGCCAGTGGCAGGTGTCCCTGCCCATGGCAGAGGTGTTGGAACTAGATGTTAAGAAGACTTTGGGAGATTTTGTTGTGAAGATCTTATTCTTTGGATGACTGTCATGACAGAAAAACGCAAAACTCTTTTACGTGCTTGTAGTGTGTAATCTCCCTTTTTTTCCTTAGGCTTTTGCCTGTCCAACACAGTAGACCCTTCTTTTGAAGGCTGATTTTTTTATTTCAAGGGACTGTACAAACTGAACAATAAATTGTCTAAAACATTTTGCAAGCAATTGTAAAGCACCCCTGCCAGCTACTCTAGTTGTAAGCTGAGAATGTCAAAGATCTTAAATTCAAGTTCACTTGAAATCTGTATCCTTTGTCTGCAGTAGTTTCAGCTCTTTGGCTCTAATTATGCAGCTTTTTACTTTAAAAATACTTCATTGCTTTATTTGTGTATACCACTTTATGTTGTATTAAACAGAAGAAAGTCAAGTTACAGAGCAAATCTACAGTGATTAATTTTAGACTTGAGACACATGTTCATAAGCAAAGTGCACACAGCTGTAGTAACAGCATGTATTTTATTCTTTCACTTCCATGGGCAGTTGCCTCTAACCTGAAATTCATGCCCCATTACTCCCATTTGGTATGATACTATGGTGGTTTTGATGCATCTTTTTCTAAGGTTGGCCACAGAAAACCAATAAAGCAAATGAGTCCTTTACATGCTTAAGAGCATTCCAGATGAATAAAACACAGAGCCATCTCTGTATTTCAGTCTCTTGTACTTCATTAAAGTTAACAAGTGTGTTTATCTGTGGGGGAAAAAAAAGAGAGAGACTACAGAAAGAGTCAAGCAAAGGAAAAGGGGAAAAAAGTTGCCATAGAATCTTAACACACCAACATTTGCAGGGAAAAGTCACCTTGCTTTAGCCTCTCTAGCTTTCTTTTCCCCTTTCTTGTTCTAAAATTAGACACATCCATTTCAAAGGAGCCATCTGGGCAATCCTAAGGAAAGCAAGAGAGACCAGACCTGACATTCTCTGAAACTCACTCAGCCAGAGGAAAAGTATTTTATTTCTCCTTCTCTTTCTGATTTGAAGAATAAAGCGAAGAGAGTCAAGAGAAACTCCTATTGTGAAGCATAATAGGGAATGTCACTGCAGCTTTTCCTGAGATGATTCAAGGAGCTTTTTCTACCAGCATGCATCTGCATTTGCTTTATAACAGAGTAGCAGCCAGTAGGTTAAATGCTTAGCATGAGTCTGTGATTCAGCAAGCAACCTCCATTCAGAAAAAATACTGAAGCTTAAACTCTGCTATGTTTATGGTTTCTCTGTTAGGTGTACTCTCACCTCTAGTAGTGGGAGCAGTTTTGGGCATGACAATATAAGAAAGTTTTTAGAAAGCATCCAAAGAAGGGCCACAAAGATGTTAAAGGGTCTCTTGAAGTGAAGCTGTATGAGTTGCTGCTGAGGTCACTTGGTCTGTTCACCCTGAAGAAAGGGAGACTGAGGGGAGACCTCATTGCAGTCAACAACTTCCCCATGAGGGGAAGTGCAGAGACACACCAACTGATCTCTTCTCTGTGGTCACCAGTGACAGAACTCAAGGGAATGTCATGGAGCTGTGTCACGGGAGGTTTAGGTTGGATATCAGGAAAAGGTTCTACAGCCAGAGAGTGGTTGGGCACTGGAACAGGCTCCCCAGGGAAGTGGTCACAACACCAAGCCTGACAGAGTTCAGGAAGTGTTTGGACAATGCTCTCAGGTACATGGCGTGACTCTTGGGGCTGTCTGTGCAGGGCCAGGACAGGGACTTTGATGATCCTTGAGGATCCCTTCCAACTCAGGGTATTCCACGATTCTGTCTCTATGTGTATTTGCTCTACCAAACAGGAATCCTAGAGCCCAAAATACTGAGTTTGTTTTACATCTAACACACAAGTACAGGAATGACTTAACTGTAGGTATCCTAATGTGAAAGGAACAGTGAGGCAAATTATCCCATGTATTTCTGACGCTGACCAACTTTAGCATACTTTTGTATCAGGACAATCTTCTGCCCTCTTAGACCAAAAATTTAATTTCAGTGAGCAAACTCTGTAATAAAATAGCACTCCAACTGAATCAAAGAAAGTGAACCAAACCCTCTAGGAGATAACTAAAGGGTTGAATAGAGGATTGCAGGCAGCTGCTGTGGGAAGCAATATGTAGGCTGGACATCAGAGACCATTTGTAGCCTAGAAGGCTGTCAGACTTCTTCCGTAGGAACAGACAGAATAAGCAGGGAAGGGGTTTGCCAGGATTTTCTATAGCAAATTGGTCAAATTAATTGAGAACAGAGTTTACAATGCTTGAGAGATGGATTAAAATCAGAATGCACAGAAAGTATCCCAGTTGCTTTTTGCCCACCAAATACTGGTCCTCACTGAATAGTTCATTGGTTGGTTTAAGTGGCATTGTGAAATGTAGGATTCAATTGCCTTTATACCTAACAAAGGTAGCTAACGGTTAACAGCTTGTCTGGTCTTTTTTTAAAAACAAATCACATTAATTGCCTTAACTTTTGTGACATTTCCACAGTTCTCCTCTCCACTGCAAGTTCTGGGTTTGCTTAGGTTTATATTTTTCTCAATTTGTCCTTTTTTTTGCCTCTCAATTGTTCATATTAAGAGGAGAGTATTTTTCTTTGAATCATTCACATTTTTAAATATTTCCTATAAATCTTCCTACAAATATTTCAAGAAGTTCCCTTCCAACATCAATAATCATCATTACCCATGAATCCCAGGTCCCTAATTCTACCCCTCCCCTCCCCTTCCCTTCCCCCTCTACTCTGAGTATCATTCCTCATGGTATGTCTAACCCAAGTAATTTTAACTGTGCTCATCATCTGGCTCTGATCTGCTTGTGCTGGCTCCTCCATTTCTTTCTCCACTAGAGCAGCTGCTGGGCTTAGAGACTGTCAGCGACTTTGATTTTTGTATTGTGTCAATGTACAGTATTTCCTGCTTATCCAAGATAAATTTAATCTGCCACCATGCTGCCTAGAGCTCCAATGACTTTAAGTACATATGGGGAATTTCACAATCCTCTGCAGACTGCTATTAGCTGAAATAACATAACCTTTATCAGTTCTCAATAACTTGCTGTCTACTTCTTTTACAGGCTTAGTTACACCTTAAAAAACTTTGGTCCCAATATTGGCCTCTAGGACACTTCTATATTGACCATCTTTCAAGCTCAGAAATATTTATTTTGTAGGTTCTTAAACTTTAACATACCACCAAGTTTCCACTATTATATAGCCTTCTGAGACTAGTGGTATTTTTATTTTAAATCTATACTATTATTTCTTTTAGGAATGATCATACTAATTGTCTGAAAACTCCTGAGCCAGTGCTATTTGTAGGTAGTTTTAAGCTAGTTAAATAAAAAACAATAAAATGCATGGTATAGAACATAATACTATCTTTATTAGCAGGATTACATTTTTTTTTCCTACTGCCAGGAGTTTGATTGTAAGATCAGTAAGTATTTTAAGAAGTAAATAAAATAAAAGCTGCTCCAGTTCACTGATGTGGAAACTGGTACATGCTGTACCCAAAGCTGCAGAGCCAGTGGTAGAGCTGGAGGCTTCCAAATTCTCGTTGTGTCTCCAGCGAGGTGTGCTGCTTCTCCTGCTGGCACATCACCACTCCCCCTATTACAGAACTCCAGCTCTTGCAAGGTATAATTTCTCGTGAATGCCTCTGATCACTTTGTGGTAGTGAGTACCCAAAGATGGTATCAAGAAATGAAGTGATGCACCTAAAGAAAAGGTAACTAATGTGTTAACTTGGAAGACACTCATCTCCCAAAAGAAGTGGTTTGCTTTTTTTTTTGGCATTAGAGGAAAAAGAAAAAAAGAATCAAACTGAAGTAATTTTATTTAACCCTAGGTAATAGTTTGATTTGGTATAACTGGGAAAGAAAGTGAAATTAGCTGGACTGTTAGAATGGATTTGTAAATGAATGAATGACCTTTGGAAGCAAAATTGCAATTCACACAAAATGAACATTTCCATTTTCTTTTACTTCAAAATATTTCTCATGATGCAATCTTTTGCAGAGCACAATTGCATTCAACAAAATCTTCATGTCTCAGAAAAAAAGTGTGTGAAAAATGAGTGAAAGAAAAGAAAGGGTTCATAGGAATGAAACATATTCAGCTATATAAAGAGCAACATACCTAAGATTTTTTAGACACATCAGATAACTCCCCAGGGCCATTTAGTATCCCACACACATACTTGTATCACCCCAACTAGAGGGGGAGTGATTGGTACTAACTATAGGCAATGTGACATATGTTAGGAAGTACTGATTCCAGGAGAGGGATATGATTTCTGTTCAGGGATCAATGTTTTTTCCTCAGTGATGTATGAGCATATACTTCGTTTCTTGGTTGCAAGTTATGTTCCAAACTCATAATTAATTCTGTAGGATGTTTTTGGTTTGTTTCCTTTTTCTCATCCCCTCCTGCCAGCTGACACTGCACGTTGAGAACCATGATAGTTTTCCAGAGATGAGGGTGATGCTCATTATTCTAGAAATTGTCCAGGATCCATGGTGGCTAAGAGACACAGGATCATTCTATTGGCTTTTAAAGCCTTATTTTAGAGACAGGAATCACAAGACTTCCTGTTTATCTTGCTTTTTGTATTTTCACACAGAATGAGTCACTGCCAGCTCTATCAGCTAAAACAGAGTGCAAGATGCCCTCTGAACTTGTTGAAGAAAAAGATACTTGTTTTCCCCTAAAAACAGCGTGGGGGATGTATGAGTCCAGTGAAAAGATGGTAGCCTAAACTTGCTATCATATCTGCACTGTTGTGGTCTGGTAAATGTGGGTAATTATATCTGCAAAGATACAGCAATATGGGCATCAGAGTGTGCCAACAGGCAGCATATGAGTGCTTTGGAGTTAAAGGCTGTGTTATACCGCGGGCTGACTTACATTTATGACTATAGGACAGTAAATATTTTTATACAAGTACGCTGTTGTGTGCTACTGTAAATCTACCCTCACTGGACTTTTGAGCAAACACACTTTTCTGGATTTCTCTATATTTAGACATCAACAGACAGATGTTCACTTGTGAGCTAGTTACGCTGAGTATGTGGTTGGTCTGACCCATTTTAGCCAAATAGTTTCGGAGGGACTTAATGACAAGGTTACCAGGCTTCTTCTTGCAAGAAGACTGTACCTGGCTAGCTCATGCATAAACATCTGTGTGGGCAACATCTGCATTTACTCAGACAATTCTCACCTAAGCTCTCTCTTTAAAGATACTGCTTTGTATAGCAATTAATGTACTTTTTATATGAACGTACTTTTAAATCTTGACTTCTAACTTTATCTGAATTCTCAGCATAGACAGATCCAGACAAAGGTACCAGGAGAAACTCAGGCCAGAAGCAGTGCTCTCAGAACTTATCTTCTGTAAGATTAATTGACAATAGGGCTGTCACCCCCTTAAATGTTAAGTCTAATTTATGTTGAATCTCCATATTGTCTGCTGAGTCTTTGAAAAAAGGATGTCATGAAAATTTGAAAAGGAAGTATGTTTTTATCTGTTCTTGCAATAACTAGAAGCTTTTCCTTCTCTTCTACCTCTTTTCTTTTGCAAAGACACAAACCCCAACTTATTGTTCCTAGAGCAGAGTGTTTCATTTTGGTGTGTCTGTGCTAAACGTTGAATTGAAAATCTTTACTGGTATTCCTGTGCTTCTGAACACTACTCCAGACACATTTCATTACTGCGAATCTGTACTTGGTGCTTGCTGGTGTTCCCTGCAGACACTTGAAGTTAAAGATCAGTAACGAGGGACCCAGGTTTCACAAACAAGGGGAGACTGCCTGGACTCTGCAAGGCTCTTCATGAGAATAAATTTGCCTCTAAGATGGACGTGGCTAAGGTGGGCAGGGTGCTCAAATGAGCTAATGAAATAATTAAGGCCTCATGGTGGTAGAAGGACACCACCTGTAAAGTGGTTAAGCACAGTGTGCACCAGTGCAATTCAGTAGGGACGAAGTTCTGATGGCATGGGACAAGAATCTGAGTGCACAGAACATCATGCCTTCTGAGATGCTAAAAGAGTAAAATTGCTTGTGTGTAAGCTACCCCGATCACTGACTTTTTGTTGCTCCTGAATTCTTCAACTCTTGGCTTTTAAATTTAACAAAGAGCCTTTGTGATATATTTCTTTCCTGCTCAACATATCTGTGTGGCAAATCATGTAAGTATGATCTGTCTTTTACAGCACAAACATCTAAGTGGTTTTGTATGTAATAGGATTCTTCGCTGGAATTAGAAAACCTTATTAATAGTGTATTTGGGGAAACACGTAGACCTGGGAAATATTGTCTCTTGGTATCTAAGACCAGAAGGGAGTTATTAATAGAACTTTCTTTTTTAAGGATAATAGCTTTGCTTAGTCTTCTGTACTACTCCCATTCTTCTCAAGCTATTTTTCAAACCTTTTCTCCAGACAAAGAGAACAAATTGTACTTCAAAAATAATTTATAGATTAATGGGAAAGGTCATTTGTGTTCCACGACTTTCCTGTTGTCACATTATCCATCAAAACTTTCAGTTCAAGGCTCTGACGTGCTTTTATTTCATTGCTAGAGTAAAGCATGCATCTTTCCCAGGTGAACTTTCACATGTCCATTATTCCTTCTGTGCAGTGTGAGGATCAGTTCCTGAATGGACCACCTGAAAAACTGTGGTGTGGGAATGACAGAAGGCAGGCAGTGTCAGAGATCTTGCTGGCTATCCTCTGCTTTCAAGAGAGGAAGACTTTGCCAAGTCAAGTGAATTACTGTTGATGCTGACAGCTGGTCTGAAGGCTTCATAGATCTCAGTTTGAACATGGTTAACTTCTATTCCTGAGAAAAGCCCATGAGAAGAAAATAATCAGCTTTGCCCAGGGAAATGTAGTATCAGCAGAAGTATGTAATCCAAACAATAGAAGGAGAAAACAGCAACATACCTGGACCTGTTGTTTTTCTGAATGCCTGAAGGTTTGAGTTACAGGTAACCAATAGCATTATATTGTAGTTAAATGATAGCCAATGGATCCATTGTTGTAGTTCAGTAGCCAATGAACTTGTAACATGAATGATAACATGGAATAGTCTATAAATATGTAGTCTCCCTGAAATATAACACTTTTATGCCATTAATCAGGTTCAATGTCTGTGTGTGTGTCGTGGCCACCCCAACGACGACAAATTACTACTTCAGAAATGCTGGCTGTTGTACTTATTATCTCTCCTGTGAATTTGGGACACAAGTGCATTGCAGGCAAAGGGAAGGAGTGAAATTATACAATGGCCAAAATATTACATATCCACAGTTTCTTTGGAGCTCTGTGAGAAAAACATGGAGGAAGGAGGCTATTTGAGATGTCTAAAGCCCACTTGTTTTGCCACTCAGTGAACTGAGTGCCTGTGTAAGAAAGTGAAGTTTAGCCCATTTCTAAAGCAATTAGATGTTAAGACTCTGAGCTAAGGCTGCCTGTTATAGTAGATTTGCATAGTAATAATGTGATGGTAGCAGTGTCTGGTTTTGAGTGCAGGATCAGAAGTGTGGCTAATTTGACATCGCCTAGGAGACCTGTTCCACTGAAGCAGAGAGGATATGCATTAGCGTGAAGCTGTAGGGTGAATCAGTGTTAGAGCCTAAAACTCCTGCCTGTTCCTGGTCTGACTTTGAACAGCTTCCCATATTTTCATTTTCCTATATTTTCATTTTTCCTCCTACCTGAAAGAAAGTGGTGAGGGGAGGAAGGCAGCTGAAGTTTGCTAAAAGGTAGTTGCATGAAAACCTGTTATCAGTCTGGGATTCCATTCTAGGCAAAGGCACATCTCAATTTTATTTCTAACCTTCCCAGCAGATACTTTCTCTTTTACCTGAAAACCACCTGAGAGAGTTTCTTGCTTTCAATCTAAATAATGTGTGCATCCACCAAGAGAACAATAGTTGGAGAAAGACACTCCAGTGCTGCCCACATTATTAAGAAAAATGTCACCACAAACCACCTAACACATTCCTTGAATTACAAAAGCTAAATGTACACACCATCTATAATGAATGAACCATTTCCTGTGTAAATGCTAGGAAATCCAAGAGAGATTAGCCTGGGTAATGGAGTTAAAATCAAGCTAATTTGTTTGTGAGGTTATTGGCAAGTCAAAAATCTCCTTCACAGTTTTGTTAGGCAGAGGGGTGGAGAAAGCGTATGTGTTAGGCTCAGAGGCAATCAATGTAAATTTGTTTTTACCAATGAAGCTGGTTCTGCTGAGCAAAATGAGATATATTCCCAGCTGTGTGCCTGAATCTGAGTCCACTGCAGCCGAAGGTCTGCAACAAAATGGTTTGGATCTGTGGAAGTATAAGATGAGAAAGGGTAAGGAGGGCTGCAAACAGTTCTGGAGCTGAATGAGGATACACTAAATATAGAGGGAAAAGCAGGATTCACTGCACTTCTTTACTGTGCCTGATGTGTGCCTGGCAACCTAGGAAATTATGATCAGAACTGTGAGAAAACAATCCTCATTTTGGAGTTTTTTAACTTCAAGCAAAGTGTTACTGTCTCTAGAGCTGCTTTTTTTCAGCTACCCATTCTGTCCTTTCTTCCATTTGCCCTCCCTTCAGACACTATTGTCCCTTCCTGTTTTCAGCCACTCTTTAAAATATCTATTTCTTCATGTTATTTCCACCCACTGCATGCTTCCCATGACCATTCAGTCCCACCTGTCCCCATCCCTTCTCTCTGCTACCCTAGCTGTCTTGTTCCTGTCCCTTTCCTTCATGTCAGCTTAGATTGGAGACCAAAATCATTGAATCCTCCATCCCACAGAACCTCCTTGTAGCTTTTCTGTTGACTTCAGTAATTGTGAGTGGAAATAATTTGATGAGATGTGAGACACAGGACTGAGAGAACCTGTGGTTTTTCATCCTTCTTGCTTGCTAAAATGTCCCTTATATAACTTCATCTTCACACATAACTAATAGGGTTTTCCACTTGAAATTCCGAGTTTTCTTGAAAAGAAGTTCATTCTTCAGATGAAAATTCTGAAGCAACATACAACCTTTTATTTCAAGTGAAAATATTAGTTACAGTTTTCACTGTTAAAAAGGTGAAAAGTAAGTGTAATGGAGAGGGTAAGTGTAACTGGGAAAGGACTCATCTGAGCAGTAGAAGGTGTCTCTGGTAGATCTCCTTTTGAGGTCTCTGTAGACTCATACCATAGGCAGTGGAGAGAGACAGTAATTTTAAGATCATTATTGATCTTAAAGTAGATATTTAATATAGATCAGACAAATCACTCCTTAAATGTACCTGTTTCTTTCCATTGACTATAAAGGAAACCTGGAGTGACTAGCTCCGAGGTTGACGCCTACAGTGTGGATGTCTAAAGTTAGGCAAAGTGAATCCCACTCTAACTGTCATCTTAAACACTCATCATAACATGTAATTTCTTTTCCTTTTTTTTTTTTTATAAAATTCCAAAACAGAACAACCTTTTGAGGTGAAATGAAAAAGTATTTCAGCTTGAAACTTCAAACAAAAAGATCATGTTGAAATTTTATAATTGTGTCAAATTTTTGTGTTGAATTTTATAAAGTTCAATCTTGACAAAACTACACTTTATGAAGAAAGCTTTTTAAATGAAGAATGTGAACTGATTCTCCTTCTCACAAAGTAGAGTGTTCCACTCTGCTTGTCCCTGGGCGCTGGAATCAACACAGCTTCATTGGGTCCAATTTGTGCCAGAAAAGGTGGTAATTTCATGACCAAGTCACAAGGACCTGGGCTGAGAACTGCCAGTTAATTTCACATGGATATGGTTCTGTTGTCAGGGGGCAATAACTTCTGGTCACTGTTGAGCTGGACTTAGTTTGCACTAGTGGCCTAGAAGAGAAAACAAAATTTATTACCAGTTCTTTAATCCATCCAGTTCGGCAAAATGGCCTTGTATCAAAATACGTCATTTATTTCCTTATACCTACCTGGCAGGAGGGTAACTATAACAAACCACCTTTAACAGCAGTAGGATGTAGTAATATGGAGCAATTTAAGCATAGTGGAGCTCAGAGCTTTCCAATACTGTGAGACAACAGGTTTTGGAAGGTAAGATATAAGGTGAGGAACAATTGTGTGTCTTATCCCCAGCCAGCAGTCACTGTCTGTAAACATCCTACCTATTCATGTTTGCTGGCTCAGGGGGAATTTTTACTGCACTTTGAAACCTGCATTAAAACTGTCTTAGACTTTGAAGAGGCCTAAAGTAATTTTCTTCTGTCTGCTGTGACTTTCTTTTCCATGTCATAAAATTACATGGCTGATGGAAGGGCAGTTTCTGAATTTCAACTTACATCCTTCATCTTGGCCTGTAGTAAACCTGAAAAGTGTATTCTGGTGTGGGGAGCAACTGTAACTCTATACATTAGCCTAGGTGCTCCTTTACATTTGTCCATTAACACCTTCACCATTTGTCTTTCCCAGGTCAGACTGAATGAGCTGAAAGAAATCAATGTCCCTTTGTAAGTGCTGAATATTTTTTCTGCAGTGAAGTACTTCTCTAAAAATTGGTTATGTTGAACAACAGGGAAATCGAGGTTTGTCATCACTAAGGTCAATAACAAATTCTCCATTGGATCAGTCATTCACTTTCTGTCACTTCACATAGTACCAGACCAGGTGAGTTTTCATTCATCTCTTTCATATGATTTTTCTCAGCCATTTGTCTCTGACAAAATTTTGGCTTGCAGTCCTTTATGACCAAATGGCAATTCCAAACCGTGTGTCATTCTAGTAAATTCTGTTTTGTTAGAGCGGTTCAATCTCTCCAGTGAGCAACTGAAACAAGCACCCTAAACTCTCTTCCTGCCCAGAGACAACAAAAATGCATCCAGCTCCTGTGGAACACCTAAATGCATGAAACATGGCAAAAAGTGCAATGCACTCACAAGGCTGTTTCGTCCTGGGGAAGACAATTCAATGGTAAGTTTTGTACAAGGTGCTTATGGCTGGCTAACTACCATATTTTAATTTCAGAGACTTCTGTGTCACTTCATACTCTCTATACTTTTCTGTTTCTCCAGAAAAGCTGACACCAACAAATCAAGATTTTCTTTGATGCATATTATTTTGTCTGCATAGTTAAAAGAAAGTCTGGATATTTCTTCATGCCTCTTGGATGCCCTATTGCAGTTGACTCAGTCAGGTTGTTCAATGCCCTAAGTTCAGAAATATTTTCAAAACTGAAAGCGCATACCTGAGGAGTCAAATGTTGTATTCATTTTCTCTTGTTTCGGACATTTGAGATGCAGCTCAAAATGGACAGATTTGTGCAGTGTGAAAGGCATCAGAGCCAGTGGCCAGAATTTTTCTTTGAGGAGGCAGCTCATTATCCCACTCACTGACACTCAGAAGATTAGCAGTGTACTTAGCAATGTATAGAAGTGTGAACAGCTTTTAAACCCCTTGAAAAACAGGTTCACTACCCCATGACATTGTCTCATAACTGGAAGAGGGCTCACAAAGGATCAAAGTGTATTTTGAGTCCATCTCACAGAAGCACAGTATCCAGATCAGAGCAGCTATCTGTTAATCTCTATGAGAAATAGCTTGTTATAGGTCCTAAGTGACTGGGGATGGCTCTAGGAAATGATTTTTGGAAGCTCTGCACAGTATCAGTATTTTCAACAGCACCTCATCCACTGTATGCAAAAATCTCAGGAACCCACCCTCCAAAAGTAGCAGGAGTTGCTAGCACGTATGGCCTTTGCATAAAAACATCAAATTTCAGTTCCTCTTTCCAGAGGTGATGGTGGTCACAGGCATTTAAAAAACTCCCTCCCTTGCTCATTTCCTGTTGTCAACATTTTTCAACTCTTGAGCTCTGCTAGGTGAGTTGATCTTCAGAGATGAAGATAATATTGCAGAAATACCACTCATCTTGCTCCCAGTCACATTGGATTGTTCCCTTTTTTTCTGTGAAGGGTTAGTTGTACTACTTGGTTCCTCCTTTTATTTATTTCCGTAGTTTATTTATTTACTTCTGGCCCTGAGCTGTTATTGAAATTAGACTCATTGTAACAACATAATGTGTAGACTGTTTGCTGACTGTGTCAGATCAAGCTTTACAATATTTTATGTGCGCTGACAGGGCACACACACTGCCAATATAACTATGTACCACTCTTTGGCCCAGCTCCTGCTATGTATTACAAATCTCAGAAATGTGGTCATTACTTTGTCTTAGCTGCAAAATTACTTTTATTGAATTGCACTTAAGGTATCCTGTTATTTGCAGTTGTTTTTTTAGAGTTTTTCCATGTTCTTTCCCCTTCCTTTTCTCCTACATTTGTGGAAACATAATAATGCCATTTGAGCCCCACAATGATCTGCAGCTGAATTTTCAACCAAGGTTCACAATCTGTTTAACACCATGCAATCTGTGAAAATGAAGAATTATACTTGCCCAACTATATTTTATGATTTTTGCCAATGTCTCGGTTAATACATCATTCATGAACTTATGTACATTTGTTTCTATTGTGTCCGTAATTTGCAGCTTTTCATTATTTAATGTGAATTTTTAGCCCGTGCATAGATTGGTGGTACATTTCTTATAAAGATTTTTTGAATCGCATATTACATGACTGACTGTATAACATATTGCTGTAGTATTGTTTATACTTCATTATTGGCTGTTCCTTTGGATTTAAATAAAAAATTGCCAGCTCCAAGATGATTAATCTTCCAATAAGAAATACTGACTCAAGTATTTTTAATTTTGTTTCTTGTGTTCATTACAAAAATGTAAAGAGCATGTGGGATTCAAATACTGCTGCCTTTGTATGGTCATGACCAATGCAAGCAAGTGTGTTATAATGGGAAAAGGAATACAAAACAAAACAACCCTCAATGACCCTTAGGCAGCAGTTCATGGGAATGTTTTCAAAACTCTTCCCACACCCAAGATTGTCCATGAAGCAGATAGTTGCTTACAGTATGAGAGAAATGCATTATTGAAAGTAGACACATAAAGATCCTTTTGTCTGCATGTGTCTGGTGAAATTCCCTCGTACGCAGAAGATAAGCCCAGAGCTGTTTCTTGTGCACTGAACTTAAAGTGATGGAGAAATCTGTACATACAGCTTACAGATGAATATGAATTTCATCCAAAAAAGAGGCATTGATGCAAACCTTCACTTGAAAAGAAATCCTTTCAGCATGGTAAATCCTGTCTTGAGAACTTTCTAGCACAGTGTTTTGGGTATGGCATCTTGTTTGAACAATTATTCTAGCTTATTGCTCTGTCCACTATATGGCTGTTTTTAATTGTATCTTTAAAAAGATTGATTCCCATAATAAAACTGAGTTGGAATACTGAGATAGCACTCAGTAATTTTTCCAAGCCAGTACTTTCTTTCTAAATTTGACCCAAAGGAGTTATAGCTTAATTATGATACAAATAATCCATCTTTCAACAGGCAAACTGCTTTTTTTATTTTCTCATTTGAAAAATGAAACAAAATAGATGAAAAACAGATCCTACTGTTAAAATAGAAATGGTGAAATTTCAAATCACAGGAGAAAGAGTTAGAAGGACTCTTGAGAGGACATATCACCCATGTGCTTGCTTCGGTGACATCGGCTGTAATTATCTGAGGCAAGTTTGTCCTTCCTGTTCTTAGCAGTGTCTTATGATGGATATTTCACACCCACTTTGGTGATTCATGAGCTCTACCACTACAAGGGTATTTTAATGCCTTACCTGTATCTTGCTTATTGCATTTTAAATCCCTTTACTTCCTGTCTTACTTTCATGAAAGGGGGAGAGAGATAATACCCTTGGTCTTTGGAGCATCCTTCTGAATATTTACAGTCTGTTTCCAAATTTCCTGTCATTATTCCCTTACCTAGACAATCTTCCTGCTCAGTCTTTCCTTGCATGTTATTATCTCTAGACCTCTGACAATTCCTGTTGCTTTCTCTGTCTTTCCAATACATCTAAAAAGCTCTTAAGGAGTGTCCTAGAAGCATTTTTGTCTTGAGAACTTCTTTAGTATCAAATTTAAAATTCATAAATGTGTGTTTCTTAATGACTGCAGCATAAGGCAGCTGCTACTAATAATATAACAAAGATAATAATTTTTCAGACTACTGTAGTAATAAATAAATAATGCCTATGTTTGTGGCACTATTAAATTCATGGGCCTTCAAAGAGTTTCCTGGATTATAAAATTATTGCCTGAAACAAAATCCAAATAACTGGAAGAGATTTTTTCACTGAGTTAATGCACAGGACTTTGGTTATTATATAATTTATGTGAGATTTAGAGTTGCATGACACTAGTAATGTCATGACAGTTTTTTAGTGGTTTGAAAAGCACCTGAACCTCCGTTACTTTTAGGAACATCTTACCTGCTGTCTCACAGAACCCAGCAGTAAAAGATGCTTGTGTCAGTCTAAATAACCAGGAGAACCTTATGTGTATTTTAGCAATTTTCTGTATTTTCCGGTGCTAAACTAGCAGCAGAAATTTGTCCTTTTTACAAAGGAAAAAGAAATCAAGAAAAATATTTATGCTGGAAATCATAAAAGTTCTTTCCATTCATCTCTTCATTTGAAATCTTCATCTCTAGTTCTCTGCTGGTGCATTTTGTGGTTTTTTTCTTCTTGTCACCTTGACAGTGGCTTTTGACCAGTCCAAGGTCATAGCCTGGAACTGAATATACGGATTATAATGACAAGAGGGGCTTTAGGCCTTGTCTTATATAGTATAGTCCTTTTAATGAGGCATACACAGTACCTGTGATTGTAATGAAGGGTTGCTGTACTTCGACCTCTTTTTTCATGTGACTGTGAATTTCAATTTGTTTGCAATTCTGCTCCCCTTCCTCAGTATTTATGGGTCTTTGCTAGCTATTAAAAGCAATAAGGGAGTATGAAAGTCAGCCAGTTAAATGCCTAATGCTTTAGTTGAACAGTATTTTTATTGTATTCAGCAGAATAGATTTTTTTGGAGTGCACCATCCTACTTCATATAGGACCCACTTGCCTAGGTTACAATATAGAGCTCATCATCTTTTCCTCCTGCAGCTGAAGAGGCTGAGACTTCCTGGGAGCATTGTTAATGGGATGTGTGGAGATCTAGTGAATAAAGGGTGTACTGAACTCAGCTCAGACGGCATGCCCTGTTGTGTCCTTCTGCTTACTGACAACAGACTCTCTTGGCCAGCTCTGCTTTTTCTGTGTTGCTTTTCTCCACAGCTCTGCTTTTCTCTGTTGCTTTTCCCACAGTTGGGAAACCCACCCAAGGTTTCCTCTCGTAAGTAAAAAAAAATAGTATTGATAGAATCCATGCTGTTCATATTCCAGGTAGCTGAAATGGACTGGTTCCTAAAACACAAAGGTGAGGAAAAAAATGAGGTCATGCTTTGTAGTGACCTTGTCAGATTAGGCATCATTAGCTCGTTAGAGATGCACGAGAGCTATTTCTGCACTCTTATGCAGAAATTTGTGACTGCTTTTGTGTGCAGGTTGCTTGCACCTAGGTATGTTATCCTGGACTAACTGCTGTGTCAATAAGATACTGAGCCAGGCCTGCCATCTGTGTCTTTTCTTTGCTTCTGGCAGTATGAAGTAGTATGGCAAAGAATTATGGCTTCAATTCCACAGAATTATGAGAAATTCTAACATGAAATTTAATGCATTTCTGCAGGAAATAAGAACTGCTGTATGGCTCCCCATGGGTGTAATTCACTCCTTACCAGCTGTGGGGTAAGTGGAAATCTAATGATCCAAGTGGAGGAGACAAAAGCCCCTACAACAGTGGTTACTTAACAAATGCAGTTTTCCTTTCTGATCTACAAATTGTCTGTGGGAAAACCAGACTAAAAATAAAAATAAAGTCATTTTGAATGTTCTCGTTTAATGAATTTCAAAGAAGGTTTAACCAGATTCCCGCAATGAACGCCAACACTGCACTGGGTAGAGTTGTTACCTTTATGTGGAATCCTGGAGCACACTGGAAGTCAAGGTCAGAGCCATGAGTTTACTTTAAACACCTTTACTTCTTGTCTAGCTGATAAACTCTGCACTGGGGTGTGTCTCAGACCCATAAAATGCTGTGTGCACAATCTCTCAGACTCACACCCACACACTCTTCCTCCTTCTCCTCCTGTTTTCACACTTTTGTCTGGACAGTGAATAAGCCCCTTCCTGTCACCCCACATAACCTCTCAGTTGGAGACAATATTGATTAACTGTAAAAAAACCCAAAAAACTCTTCTACAGCATTTGTTTGGAAGGGAGGGCTTAGTTTTCCACAGCTCCTTTATCATATGCAGTGGAGTTTAAATGCTCATACTTTTAAAAAGCTTTCTCATTAGCAATTGTTTTAATCTCCTGCCAGGACTGCAAGAGCTTTTCTCTGCTTAGGCTCGTGCTTAATCTGCTGCTGTTACCCACATTAGAGCTGACCCAAGGCTCCTGTATTAAAATGACTTCAGCAAAACTTACACATATATCAGCTTTGCATGTCATGCAATGAGGAATTGAGTGCCTTTATTTTTTTTTACCACCATTATTTAATTTGATCCATATAATTTGCACAGATCTTGAGTGTATGATTTTCTAGGATGCTGTTATGGCTTTGTGTCCTTACCTGTAGCATATGAAAGGGAGGAATTGGAGTAGAAAAGGGATGAGGCAGGCAAGCCATGAGTGAGTGGGTGAAAATAAAAGGATTACAGGATGGAAAAATGATATCTACTTCCAAGAATTAGAACTACATTTTTACACCTTGGAGTCGCTCTCTCTCCCAGACTGTGAGTAAAAAAGTGTTTCCTCCCACTTCGTTTGAAGGAAGTAGAAAAACAAGGAGCATAGTTTCATATCTATATGAAACAAAGCTGAGTGCTTGGCTAATACATTGGCACCCAGATAGTTTTATGGTTATGGTGAACTGTACAGTGAACATCATGTAGCTGATAGTTTAACTCAAATTCTCAAAAGTCCTATCCTAATCCATGCGTTCCCTTCTTCTTCCCAGAAATAAATAGGAAAATTCTTACAGAGCTATGCAGAATCTTTACACTTTTTTTCCTTAGTGAAAAGGTCTTCAAATGGGCCTGGACATGACTTAAGCCAATTTCATTGTCTATGTGTGCTCCCAAAGATGTTGTAAGGGGTATTAGTATTTCTTAATCATTGCATTCAAGCCTACTTACACAAATAAGAGAAAGTCTGAAGATCCTTTCCATGAAAATGTGTTTTTCCTATTTCTGTAAAGCATGTAAAAAGAATTGAACACCCCGACCCCCATCCCCCAGAGCACTAATAGACTTTGCTTTCAGCTAGACCAAGTTTGTTGTTATTTTTCAGTTTCTCCACCTCTTTTTTCCTGCTAAAAGACAAGGCCAGAATACTGCAGTGAATGATAGGAGAGAGATCACCATTTGAGCAAGAAAGACCTACCTCAAATGAAAAAACCTCAGAAATATAATTCTGAAACAATTGGGAAGCTGACTTCATTATCTAATAGCTATTTGCCCTTTTCCCTAGTTTACATGAAGAGAAAGAGAATAACCAGTCTTTGGTCTTTTTTTTTTCTTCTTTTTTTTTTTTTTTTTTTTTTTTAATGTTAAAAGACC
>VYXC01011987.1:134599-176526 GCA_013397175.1 Platysteira castanea | reverse complement strand
TTTTTTTCTTTTTTAAATGTTAAAAGACAGTTTAGCCAGAATTTTGAACCCAGTTTCATTCACAGTTCTTTTATCTTCTCCAGATGGATTCAT
Source organism: Platysteira castanea (assembly GCA_013397175.1). Taxonomy (NCBI): domain Eukaryota; kingdom Metazoa; phylum Chordata; class Aves; order Passeriformes; genus Platysteira; species Platysteira castanea. The sequence continues at coordinate 176,433 of VYXC01011987.1, read as the reverse complement.
CTAACACATACTGACAGCCTGTAATTTTATGCAGCCAGTGATGGGTAATAAGCTTTAGGTGTTTCTTGCATTAAATAGGATCTTTGTTAGAACTAAATGGTTCTGGCTGCAGGCAACAACCATGTGAAGGACAGGGCCATCATCTCTGAAACAATGTGTTGGATAAAATAAAGTGAAGCTTCAATAGGACTGAAAACAACCACCATAATTTCTCTGATTTGTCACAAATTTAGTGTTCTATATACATTCCAGGTGAGCACTACAGAATGTAGCTTTGAGAAAGAGAAGCATGAAATTCTACCCATGGGTGTATCAGTGTTCAGTGCATCTCTGACTGCTCTGGACCACTCTTGCACCTTCCATTGCCCTTTTCCCAGCTAGCACTTGCATAGGCAATGCAGCAGTAATCACAACAAAAAGGAAATGCAATGAAGCTGAGCTGAAGGGCAGCATTTATGATCAGTGAGGAGCTGCAAACACTAAAATTTTTGAATTCTGTATTTAACCCATGCTTTACCATGATGGCAGCCAGCACACAGCTACCACAAGTGTAAGAAAATCAGTTACTTAGACATATTATTTATTGCATGAAAGTTTTACTCGGCTTCCAGCCCAGATGTCAGAGCAGTTTGTTACTGATACTTTTCTCTTTTTTTTTTCTTTTCCTGGTGCTACTTCTCAACTAGCATGTGGGTGGCAGGAACATTTCATTCAATACTTCCCTCTTCTGTACTGTACCACTGGGTTCTTTTCATTAGCAAATATTTTATCTGTTCCTTTTGTTTGCACTCATCCATCACAAAAGCTGTTCACTTCATTGAAGCCCATGGACTGAGAAATATTCCCTTGATATAGCTGGGGAAGATTTATAAATAATTTCATTAACACCTTTTCGTTATTGAGGAGAACCACAGCAGACCATCAATAGCCCAAGTTAGGAACAGGAGAGCTGATCCCAAATTACCAGGTGGTCTTGGAGTTCTTATAGTAGGACTAGGGGGTAGTGTAGCCCTACACAGTGAGAGTAAGATAAAGTCTTGAAGATATTCTTCCAATCCCTTTGTGCTGAATAGCTTATAGCGTCAGTCGACATCAGCTTGAATCATATCAGTGGATATTTTCATGAATTTCAGTGATTTGAGGTAAGTGTGTACGAATAAGATCATAACCAGTTGACATGTAAGTTCTCCACTCCAAGTAACCTTATTGCTGACATCTCATAATTTTTCACTGACATAGGGGTGTATCATTAGCCAGCAGCATCACCTGAGAGGGAGACTAATCCTAACATTTAATTAATTGTTATAAATTGTCATTTCATGCAGGAGCCTGTTCAGTGGATTCATCCAAATGACATCTTTCCTTTAGACCTTGGAAAAATAAGGAGCTGTGGCAAGGTAGTCATTAAGGAAGTAAGCACAAAGGATCATGTTAATGATATTTAAAACTTATAGGTGGGCAAGGAGATAGATGAGAAGGGGGGAGAGAGAGAGAGAGGGGAAGAGAGAGAGAGGTATAGCTTGAGAAGGATGAGTTAATTTGTTCCCCAGCCCCAAAGTAGGTTTTGGTTCCTGAAAGGCAGTACCACTCACTAGCTAACAAAGGAAACCTTGGCTGATAATGCCTCCTGTGTGGTAGGTACATATGCTGCTCCTCACTTGGACAGCATCAAATACCCATTCTTGTGCTCTTGTTCCATGGTAATTTTAGACAGGGGTAAGTATACGTACATAGACAAACACAATTATATATGTACATACCATGTACATTTCTTTCCAAGAGATTGATACAATATCTCAATCCACACATTGTGGGAACTGTAATCGTTTACCAATTGTTGGTAGACAGATAAAGTCTGGATGTGGTGCTTCTGGGAAGTTCTTTGTAAGTATGCCAAAACACACAGGTGCATAATTTAAGATGCTTAATTACCTTGCTAAATGGGAACTCTGATGCTTGAAGAAGTTGGGGAGGCCTTTAAAAATGACTGACTGTACTATCCTGTGCTTCTGACCTTATTAATTTAAGTTGCTTTCATGGTTCTCATCCAAACTCAAATCCTATTGTAGTGACTCTTTAGAAGTACAATTCTGTCTCATACCTCGTGGGTGAGCATGGATGCTCTTTTGAAAAGAAAACAAGAGGGATATTCATTTGAGATAATCACCAACTACATGTCTGAATATTTTTAAAGGGACATTAAGTTTTGGAAGCCTATAATTGTCTTGGGCAATTGTCAGAGGCTCAAAATTAAAATCGAAGCTGATGACAGATATCAAAGATGAAGACACTGAGATCCTCATAACATCCTCTTTACAGGTGACTGCAACAGCTAGACTTACACAAATACATTTGCAAGCCCATTTGCAACCTGTCTTTTGTCACATGATTTCATGTGTCAGACAGATTTACTGTGTTAGTGGCAGAACAGGCAGTGCTACTAAATAGTGGTCAATGGCTTAAACATCAACCATCTGAAAAACACTTCAGCTGCTATCTTACACCGGGTTTCATGCTGCTCCCTGTCACATCTGTGATAAGCAGGTAAAGCTCACTTCATAAGCTGTAAACTAAGGTTTTTGTAAGACCAAGAGAACAAAACAGTAAAGAGTTGCTTGTGTGGGGAAGTATCTGTGGGACATTGGCATCTAGGTATTGTGTTGTGACATGATAGGAGTCTCTGCTTGCCGCTTGTAGCGAAAGAGAAATGAACACTTGCAACGAACACTGGTGTGTCAGGATGCCTTGGGGATACATTTCCTTTTTCTAAAATAAGGCCGAAGCCAGTGAGCAGTTTTACTCAGAGCTGCAATGTCTTGGATTGCATAGAATTGTTCTGGCTATCTCCATTCTTCCTGCGTTAGACGAGCTGTGGAGATAATGATTTACAAGTTAAAATATGCTCTTATTAATAGATTTTCAACAAATGAACATAGAGGTCCAGCAGAGCCACACAGGATGTTATTTGGTCCATGAGGAGCAATACACTTCATAATTAGTTTCATTTACATGTGTTCAGTGGCCACTGCAAAAGTAATTTGTTTTTATCCCTAGCTCTGGAAATCATTCTCAAATAACTATCTCTATAGATGCAACACTGATGAAAATGGAATAATATGCAGCCAAGACCTAATAAATTATTCCATCCCCTGGAAGTCATCAACACAAGCAAGGAGATTGCAGAGGCTGGTAGGTCATTGTGATTATTTTCTTCTTTGTAATTGAATATCCAGCCTACGCAGAGATTCAAGGAAATAAAGGATTTTATAAGACAGTGTTTTAATTCTTCAAAACTAAAGCTATTTCCTAAACCATTCCCATGCTGTCAGTGGAAAGGGATGTGTTGATGAAACTTGAGACTTTTGTGCCCCATGTGGTGATCACAGCTCTGCAGGCCTACCACTGGTTTAATCAAGTTACCCATGAGTAGAGACAGGAAACAAAAATTAGAGTTAAAAAAGCCTGTTGAGAAATGAAATTCACTATAATATTCTAATAAACCTAAAGAAAGTTTATCTTTTTCTCTCACACACATGCGTATACTTGATTTGCCTCTCTTCTGCAGCCTTTCTCCTTCAAAAAGCCCCTGGGTAGAAAAATGCTTGACCGGCCCATGGGTCCTTGGCTATGTTTGCCATTTGGATCCCAGAAAGCATGGAGGAATTTCCATGTCCTGCTGAAGTCACTGAATATATCCTACCACAACACAGGATTAGCCCTTTGAGGACAGATGTCATCATTCCTTGTATACTTTACAGTCTGAAACACAAAATGACTTCTCAGATGCCATTTAAGCATTACTGGAGTAAATGAGAAAAGCACAACAATGAAATATTTTAATAAACCAGAACCAGTTACTTCTATGCATTTTTTTTCTTACCATGGCAGTGAATCAAGACTCCCATTATTTGCATATCATAAGAAGTCTTTTTCTGAAGCTGGAAAAACTGGCATTAACATTGATTTCCTGGCATTATTTTTTTGCTAAACCATAAACCTTTTGAATTACTACTCCCAGGACTGGGTTTGAGTGACAAGAGACATGTTCTATTCTTGTAAAGATAGAATCCAGGCAAATCCAGACAGAGAGAAAGATTTCAAAAGGCAACCTTCCCTCAAAATACTTTAAGTAGGATTTGATGCATATTTAAAAGTATTGTTCAGTAGTCTGTTCACTCTAAAAAAAAAATACATTCTAAAAATTGCTATCAGGGTGTAAATGGAGAAAATTGGTCAAATGGAAAAAAGAATAGCTGAAAGCTCAGGACTCTCCCAATTTGTATATGAAATGGCAGAAGGAAGAGGTCATTGGACAAAAAATTTGAAGTACGGCTCATGATACATATGAAGACAAAGAGAAGATAGTTAATGGGAATGAGAAACTAAAATGAAAATGTTGAAAGGTCTCAAGTGAAAGGGAGTAGATCATATATCCAGCCCAGAACCCTGAAAAGAACTCTCAAATGAAATCTTCATTCAGAAAGGAAAGATTTAAAGTCTGTGCTTGAAGTTTGAAGTGGCATGAAACTGGAAAGAGGAAAATGCAATGTCTTTATGTAGAAAGAGAAGTGTAATGGAAAATAAGAAATCCATGGATCAAACCTTGGAAATATGTTAAGAGTTCATAAGAAAATAGGAATTGGAGAGACTGAGGAATAGGATATTACAGGGGGTTATTGAATGCAGATGCTACCAGGATAATCTGCTTTCTTTCTGTGTTTTTGTTTGTTTGGCTGGTTTTTGTTTGTTTGTTTGTTTGTTTTTCCTATAAAAAGGAAGTGCATCTGATCTTTTCTAGCCAGAATTATGTGATTTCAGTTATGAAGCTGTGTGAAGGATTGAGGAATTACTAGCTTTGTGTAGGAAGATATAGATAAGCAAAAAGCATGACATAGTTAAGAAGGACGTTAGTGTCAGACCAAAAAAAAAGAAGAGGAAATATTAGAATGAGAATTTTTGGGCTTTAAAAAAATTAATGGTGGATTTTCTGTAAAATTAATATTAGGAGCAATATGGTATGCCATTATTGTGAATGATCCTGATCCTGGAACAGAAAAAGAGGAACTGATGACAGAAACACCAGAGACAGCAGTTATAGAAATCAACTTAGGAATATTACCCATGAAGAACAAAATGTCAGAAGAGTCAGGGTAACAGAGAAAGGGCAAAATGAGCTACTGTTTAACATCTTGCACCATCTATGCAGAACATAATTTCTGCAGTGCCCTGGGATCTTACTGTCCAAAGCAGAAAGAGAAGACAAACTATTTGCATATATCTGTCAGTCCCCAAATGACTGCGGGCCACTGATATGATGCCATCATCGAAAAGTCAAATGTTCTCTTTGGATATATCAGGAGACATGGGAGTGTTAATAGCATAGTCGTGGGGAGGTGTTGTTTGGAATACTGTGAGTCTCACCACCTGCAAGAAAGACAAATTCAGATGAGAGCAAAGAAAAAGGAAGACTGCTTAAATGATTAAGAAAGTAGATATCTACTTGTGAAAGGAGAGAGTGTAGGCTGCCCAGCCTAACAAAATACAAGCTGAGGAGTCAGATGATTTTTACCTAGGAATAAAATAGAAGGATAAACACCACAGAAGGAAGAGAGCTATTTAAACTACAGGACACTGTTGACAAAAGGATAAAATGGATATCCATTTCCCATGATTAAATATATGCCAGATGTGGGAAACTTTCAAATTATGCCAGCAATAATATTTTACAACACTGAAAATTCTGTAAAGACATAGTCAAGAAAGATTAAATAAGCCTTAAGTAGGTGCAAAAAGGAACTACTAGATGAATAGTGGAATGATTAATTTATTGCTCAAGAGACACTTGTCTTACCTAGCCCAGCAAAATAAAGATGGAGAGGGAATATTGCTGAAATGTGCTAAGGGTATAAAGATCAGGGAAGAAGAAGAGCTGTTTTAAGCCAAAAGAAAAAATGGTATGAAAATAAATAGATATGAACTGTCTATGAATAACTTAAATCTTTAAATGAGAAAAGGGTTCCTAAAAATTGAAGTAGCAGTGATAAGAACAGCAAAATGAATGAATTTACTACTGAAATATAATGAGGTTATTGGGGGACACAAAAATTAATACTGTTTGGTAGTCATAAGAGATTGCTATTTCTAACAGCATGGAGTCAGTGGCTTAGGTGATCTAAATGGACTGCTTAGATCAACAAATTTTCAATATGTTCAGGCACAAAGGTCAAGGAGAAGAAAGTGGCATCCATTTGATATTCTTATATACATTGCATTTCCTTGATCTTCACTTGACCTAAGTTCCTATTTTAATTTTATTCCTTATGCAGTCAGTAAAGAATCAGAAGTTCCCCAGCTCAGTTGCAGAGCAGACAATGGTTTTGTACACAGGGCAGGTGTGTAGGTCTTGCACAAACTTCACAGCCCCGTCACATCTAGTAGAAACTACTTTGAAGGTCCAAAGCAAATGTCTTTCCTTACTTTTCTAACTCCAGAGGCAGCAATAAATATAAGGTCACTTCTAGTGCTTTCTCTGTGTCATCTACTTTGGACATAAAAAGTGTTAGAGTAAGGGGAGAAAGGAGGATAAGTGAAGAAACCAGCTTATGTTTTGCAGCTTTCTGCTCTTCCAATGGTTTATGACACAAAATGATGCAACAAAATTAACAGATTCTTAGTTTTTGATGCTGGCATAATATTCATGGTCTAACTATGATCTTTTAAAAGTTCGGAAATAAGTATGAATCTTTTTTTTTATGCCACTGTCATATTTGCATGGCAGGAACTTTTCATATCGATTCTAATCCAGCAAAGAGTTCAGTGTTGAGATTGGATAAATGTACAGAAGCAGAGTGTTTCCATTAATTTACTGGATGTCTCTGAAAATATTCCTAAAGTTGTATTTTTTTGAGATTTCCAAGCCCTTGTGAGTAAACTCAAAGTATAAATAGAAATTTTTCTTGTGGTGTTTGAACACTTTATCTTTGAGGAATCCAGAACAGCACATTAAAAATAAAGTATTGAAAACAAAAGTTTTCAATACTTTAAAATGAAATGTTTTTATGCCATGTTGGGCTTTAAGACAGAGTTTCATGCAGATCTCATTCTTGGCACTGATCTTCTCTCTATAGACACAGTGGACATGATGATAAATATATCTTTCAGTTGCTTCCAACTGCTATACTTCATTTACCTTAAGAAGCAAGGGAAAAAGGCTGTCTCATGAAAACATAGGCCATAACTCTATTATTGCCAGCTGCTGGATGTGTAGAAAGAGACTTAAAGAGAAATCAAATTATTATGTCAGGATGATTCACTGGGATCCAGTGTTTTTTAAAGGTCAGGCACCGGTCTGATTTATTTCCCTTTTCTTGAGTGATACAACAGAGTGAATAAACTGAATAGAAAACCATTGCTCTAATTGCTGTATGGGGACACATAGTTCACTGGGACCAAACTTTGGGCATATTTATTTCTCTGACTGACCTTTTCCTGTGTCTTTTTCTTTCTCCCTTCTGGTTTATTCTTCCATCATGGTAGCAAATTATAATTATACCATTCAGGTCACCTGCTTTTTTCCCCTGTGACTTCTCAAAAATTTCTATTGTTCTTTATCTTTTTTTTTTTGTTTGTTTCAACAGGAACTTTGATCACTTTGTTAGTTTTTAGTTATGTATGGGAGTACGGTCCAAGAGATACCTTTCACTCTGAAAACCCCACAAATCCAAGGAATCATTTTATCTATTACCAAATTCAGTCATTTCTGAAATGCCATGTACTGTTCAGACATGGTTGGTGGTCTTCCTCCCCCTAAGGGAAGGAATGAAAGGAAAGTATCCATCCTACCTTCTACTGAAGGTTTATCTAGACCTGCTTTTTCTTCTGTTTTAAAATTCAACAGTGTTTTTTGTTTTGTTCTTCCTCTCACAAACTTCAATCTGATTTTCATGCTACTTTTTGTCCTTTTCAGATTATTTCAGGGTGTTTCGTTCAAAACTCAAGCTTTACTTATCCATATCCTATTAGTCAAGCCTACACTGAACGAGAGCTTTCTCACTCCAGACTTTTATTGGGACTTTCTCATAAGAGAGCCTACTGAATTCTGTCAAGTTCACTACGGTCTGTAGGTTTGCAATAGAAATAAAATACACAAATTAGGATTTATGATGCATTGTCCTGCAAAATTGCTCCTAACCTTTTCTTGCAGGAAATAAACGAGACTGGAGTGAAACAAAAATTGCATTCATCACTTGATTAAAATCTTTCACAGCTCATGTGTCCCAAATGGTTTTATGAATTACTGCCACTGGGGCTGAAGTTAGGAGGAGGGATTAATCAAAAGTTTAAAAAAAAGAGAGAGAGAAGAAAAAAGAGGAGAATCAATGGTAAATATAATGCTTACAAAAAAAAGGAGAAAGAATTCAAGTTATCATTGCACTTAGAGACAACTGTGTTTAGGAAAAAAAATCTGCTATGTGATTGAAAATCTCCCCACTTCTACTTCCTGGGCGACTTTGGTCTGGCACCTTCACATATGTTGCCTTTGTCCACACTGCTTTACTGAGATACCAAATCTTCAGNCAAAATGCACACTGCAACACTTAGCTATTACCATGATGCCTAGTTAGGAGTTAAAGAAAGGAAGAGATTGAAAAATACACAAGGTCACAGGAAGAATGTTTAGTGAGATCAGGGACTGGGTTCTGAGCCCATGGAGCTCAATCCTGTCCTGCAAGTGTGACACTATTTTCTGCTCTAGGCTCCCCAGTGCTAAAAATGGTAGGAAATGCAAAAAATTATTTAAAATGAGATTTGTGGAAAAATCTAGAAACTGAATACCACTATGCCTATATCATACAGATTGGCCTTGATTCATTGCATTGATGTTTTCTCTCTTCTGATGCAGAGCATTTATTTGCAGAGCAGGTACATTTTATCCCTTTCATGTTTACCAACTGTATGTATAATATCATTTACACTACAGAGATTTCCTTTTTCCTTCCCAAAATCTTTCACCTGTCATGAAATGCTATTTAGCCTCCACACCAAAGAGATGCTTTCATCTGTCGACACATTTCTGAGTCAAGCACCACCATCATCAGGTACTGATTGTTAGCCAACTTTGATATGACTTTGGCTATAACCATGTGGTATTTAACAAGCCTTATTTTTTTTAATGTGAGATCTAAGCCATGTTTTGAACCTCACTGGTGTCCAATGGCTCATGTTTTTTCATCCAGTGCTACAAAGACTCTTGGCTACTCATTTAAAAGTGAGCAGCAATTAGATTACTTCTTTTTTTTGAGTAATGTCTTAAATCTTCAGGCTTAAGTGAATTAATGTTTGATAATGGGAATAGACTGACTTCAGTTTTCTTTTTGTAACATACCAGGTTTTCCTCAAAGTGTATTTAGAGAATCAACATTTCTGAGAAGATGGTTACTAAGGATTATTATTTACAGTGTATTTTATTTTTAATCATGATCCTCAGCTAGGAGATTCTCTCCAGATGCCATGACCATAGTGAAATAACACAATACAATAAAGATAAAAACTTCTTTAATTATTTTTTAATAGGGCTTTGGTTGGATTACAGAATGTCACTGAAATAATAATAACATGAAATAAAGGATTTGTTTCTCTTTGTGATTTTCCAAAGCCAGTGATCTGTAACTGCCTGTTAGCTGTTACACAGTTGTGTCTCTAGGTATACATTTAATACTTTTAATATGCCCTTGATTATATGAAAGCTTGATTATTCCAACATCTTTCAGGTTCTGCATGATAATCAAGGCTGTGTTAGAAGGAGGTGATCTAATCCCAGCTGATGTCAAAGCCAAACCCAGCACTAAATACGGAAGGCAATATTGTAGGTCTTCTACATCAGTGTTTACTGAAGGGGAGCTGTGCAGCTCCAAACTGGACAGCAGAGGGCCTTTGTCGTGGTTTTCCTCTGTTGTTTTCCATTATGCTGTAAAGAAGAATTTCCCCATCTTTTTGGTTGTGATGGCCTATTTGGAAAATTTAGATTTAACTGGCCTCATGATAGAAAAAATCTGCCGAAGCTTCCCCCTAGCTCATTCCCATTGTTTAACCTCTCAATAATGACCTTGTCTCCTCCTGGTTCACTTACCATGTGGTCTGCAGGACAGAATCACAGGAGTTAGCACAGGTACTCAGACTCACGGTGACTGATAACCTGAGACATTCCTTAAAAATCGTCTTCATAGGGAAATAGATCAGTCAGCAAATACTATAGAAACAGATAAATAACTAGACAGTGGATGAATACATAAATAGGCAAACAGTCAGAAAGATCTATTTTGCCATCCTTAACTCCCTGGCAATGCAAAATAGCTTTTATTTAAGATTCTTGCTAGTATTTCTGCCATTACTGATTTAAAGTGCCAAGCAGAAGTGTCTGGATGACAATAGTCATCAAGCACTATGTATTAACATCAATGGTTACAAAAATTCTCCTCCTCATTTCCTCCCTATCCTACAAAGTCTGCATGATCATGGGTTTTTTCTCGTTGCATTTCCCCAGCACTTGATTCAGTTGTATTATTTTTGTATGCAGTAAAAATTACCTTAAGAGACGTGGAGAATTTGGGAAGGGGATAGGATGATGTTATCATAATACAAATATAGACCAGAGCATTTTGTTAAGAGTTTAATTATAATTTTCCAGTGCCTGAGGAACTCATCTCATGGGCATCTTCAGAATAAATGTCTGAGCCAACATCTGAACTAATTCTACCAGGCTCCTTTTGTGGGCAATGAGAGAACATCAGTTTTCTCATCTGAGTAAAATATTTAATATTTATTTTTTTTAAATATTTACTTTAGCACAAGTTGCATCACATCCTAGGAGTGACTATTTTCCCCCCTTTGTTATAAAGCTGGAGTAAGAGCAGTCAGTGAAAGGGTCACACTGTATATGCAGTCAGATGAGAGAAATTCCATCCTCATAAGTTCCAGCTTTCGGTAGGACTTTGAGGAAAACTCGGTTTCACCAAACCTGGGTGAAAAACAAGGGTCATAGTACCTAATCCAGTACTGGCAAACACTAAGACATCTTATTCCTGGTTCTTTGTTTTTCTAATCTGATTTTGTAGTCAAGAACCTATGGCAGGATCCTATATCCCCTTCCTCTCCAATAAATGCTTTCAGTTAGTCATTAGTGTCCTAGGTGATTTTGGAGTGTCGGCTATTCCAGTCTCTTCCTTTAAAAGAGGGATAATACTTTCCTTTTGTTGTACTGCTGTCAGATGAAGACCATCCATCAGAGTGAGGCACCAAACTGTGAAGGAGATGTTATTAGCTCTGTTCCACGTCTTGTGCTGCAGCATGGTCTTAGAGACAATTTCTAATCACATCTGCAACAAATTGATTTGAGCTGTAAGCATTTTGGAATATTTCATACTGTAAATGGAAATCCTCCTATAGTGCCAAGCTCTAAAAGCTAGTTGTATAAAAAATTCTATTTGAAGTGGGGATTTTTCCTCAAATAATGCGAATCTGACATTGCTTCTGATTACTTCTCATCAAAGGCTCATCTTTATCTGAGGCCTCTGCTCCAGTTCCTTATTTTCTCCCCTTCTTCCTCTGTCTCTGCATACATTTTAAAGTCTAATTTAGGTTTCCAATACCATACTAAATGTTATCTGTTCCTTTAGATCCTTATTTAACTGTTCTTGTCTTAATTTCATCTCTTGCAATTGTAACTCATTATTCAGGTTATTTCTCACAAGATTGATTTGAGTATCAGGGGATCATTTACTTTTCCATTATAACAGCCACTTTCAGGTTATAAATTCTGACTGTAAGGAGAAAATGTGCTTATCAGTTTTGTCAGCATTTGTGTGAAACAGGACTGGGCTTGTGCTGCAGAGACTTTCATGACTGATACAATTTCTATCTTTGTATTTTCTGTGGCTAATCCTGCTGTTGCATCTCCTGCATATTGAAGTGCAGAGGAAAACACTTGATCTTTGTTGCCATTTTTCTGATGTGAACTGAGTATATGCCTGAAGTGAGAGGATCTTTCGATCTCATGCCTTAAGAACTGCTACTTGGGGGAGCAGATGGTTCAGGTGATAACTAGCTATAGCTTATGCTGCTATTGTTGAGAGCAATTATGGCTTAATTTTCTGTGTGTTGCATCTTTAAATTTCCAAGTGTTTCCTGGAGGCTGCTGCCATTTTGTGTTCATTTCAGACAGCATATGTTCAGAAGGTCCTCTGCTCTCTGCCATGGGGGCTTTAGTTCTTCCTTTTTGTTTGGCTTTCCCTTCATGCAAATTAAATTTTTGATGGAATGAAGCAGGAACTGATCTTTGGGCATGTAATGAGAATGCCTATGGAGACTCCCAAGCTGTGTTTCTGGCTTGAAACAAGCTAGATTCATAGGAATCAGTAGCAAACACTGAAGCTCCTTCCCCATTTGGAGGTACAAACTTAGAAAATTATGATCTAAATTTCTTCCCAGCCCTTGATATGTCTTACCAGTTATTTTAGGAATCTCTTCAAGCAACGCATTGAGTATTATTTGTCTGATGCTCAATCTTCCAGGTCAGGCATTTTTCCAAGCATAAGCAGAAAGGGTTTGTAGGGGTTTAGTTTGATATTAGTGGAACCAGCTTTGACTCCACAATTACTATCATCGTAGCTATTATTTGGTTGCCCCCTCTTGGCTGAACTCAGGATGGTTTCATTAATTTTCATTACCAAGGAAACACAGACTTTGGCCAAGCCTCTACCAGATGTCATGAACTTGTCACAGTTTTGTGGCAGCACTGAGATATACACCTGCCTGAGTTGCTTAAAGTCAGGGTCTTCCTCGTTATAAAAGTCCTCCACACAGTTTCTGTCTATCTGCCAAGCCCGAGGGGGCACCACCAGCCCTGCCTACCTTTGTCCAGTCCTCCAGGGCTGCTCTCCCCCTGCCCATGGCCCAGGACCCCATGGCAGTCTCCCAGGGACACCAGCCCCTGCCCCAGCAACACCCAACAGGGCTGGCCTGCAGTTCTCCACAGCCCTGCCCCGCCCAGACCCACCAGCCCTTGTCTCAGCCTTGCCTTGGCCTCACCCATCCTCAGGGGACATGCCCAAAATATCCTGGGCTAGGGCTGCCCCAGTGCCCCTCAGGTTTCTGGGGTTCCTCCCTGCCAGCCCAGGGATCTCCTGCAGTTCCCAGCACTCCCAGTCCTGGGGAGCTGCAGGCCCACACGGTGCCATGGCACCTTCCACTCTATCCCTAACTGGAAACATGCTCAGTGCTTGTGTGGTCTGCACTCACTTCCCACAGCAGTCAGGTTTTAGTGCTGGTTTTGTATGAGTGACTGCTGGGGAACAGCTGGCACTCGTAAAATGAAACACAGAATATCTTGTTAATGACTTGTCACCATTTTTCTTCTTTGCTTTATGGGTCAGGGGAAAGCAAACAGCTTCATGGGTCTGTGCAGACGGGCCCGGCAGCCTTTCCCAACATCCAGATGCTGAAATGACAATGATTAACCACAGTGCCTGAAACTGAAACTGCGCAGAGCGTGTTTGAACTGCGGGGGCACATGGAGATGTACTGAGTGAGAGATGTGACATATCTGGAGGGGAATGGCAAAGTGGCAGAAAAGTTCGCCAGCAAACGTCTCTCTTGCCAGTTATTTACCCGGCTGATCCTGCTCGGAGCAAGCCTTGTCTGTGCAGCCTCAAAATGCCAGTGGCAGCACACTGGCTCAAAGGGCTCCCTGTACTAAAGTTGCTGCAAGGCTTGGGCTGGTGTTAGCCCTGGGGATAAATGCTTCTAAGTGCCCTTGAAGCAGACAACCCCCAAAACCAGGGAATTCTGAAGCCACAGGTTTTCTCATACAGGCTTCAGATCAGCTCATTTGGTACTGAGCTGCTGTTTTCCCAGAGAAAGCTCCTGACTATACTAAGCCCCCTGATGTTGCACTGGAAATGCCATCTGCTTTAAAACACAAACTGAACATAATTCTCAAAATAAAAGTCCTTTACACCTATGGCATCTAAAAGGAAAAGCAGGAAGAACCCATAGGCAGCTGTGGATAAAAAGACGGAGCTGGAGTATGAGTGCATCAGGTGTGACAGACACAAATCTAAACATTTTCTCAGTCCAACATGAATATTAAGAGATTGCAAGATTGCTGGATTTGCATCTCAAGGGGACAGAAATCTTCTATTTTTTTAGCAAGTGGGGAAAAAAGAGAGTATAAAGATCGCTTGCTTGGCTCACCAGGAGGAGGCTGCTGCACTGCAAGACACACCAGTGCCTCAAGTCCAATGAGCTTAACTAGTCCCTTATTTGGGAGGAACAGGAGCATTCTGTGCTTCTCTTCAAATCAGTTATTCAAGTCAGTAGAGGAAAAAAGGGATGTGTGTTATGCCAGCTCCTCTCTCTACCATCAAAAGTCTCTCTTTAGAGATATATCTGTCTTTGATCATTAGAAAATCTTCCCAAATTAGTGATGTAGGAGAGAAATCCTCTGGCCTGAGCTCAGAAGAGCAGTTTATGTCCTAATTCACCCATTCAAACTCTAATGGGAGACAAATGCCTAGGGGCATTAAGTACTTAAATGCATTTGAGGATCTGAGCTCTTCTTCCTTTTATTAGTACGCTAACTCTTTACAGTTATCTGGTTTATTAAGGAACAACATGTTTTACATGGAATTTTATAAAACTAGTATATTGTTTAAATACTAGATTAGAAAAGCACCTGAGGAGCCATGCTGTTTTCTTGGGTGTATAGAAGTATTCAGGCAGTTACTTAAAGCCAAATATCATGTGCTCAGTTCAGAGCTGTTTCAAGCTATCAGCTGCATCTGCATCCATATGTACAGCATATGGCATCTAACCACTGCATTTGAACTGCTGCAGCAATTTTATGGAGATGCGTTCCTGAGATTGTTTCCACCCTGTGGCAAATGAGGGATGTGCAGCTTTCTGAGCATAATTACGTTCTAGATTCAGAGACGACTCCAGTTAAGCCCGTCTCTCCTACTCATCAGTTACCACTTACGCTCCCATTTGTACTGAGCCATAAGCTAATAAATACATGAGCCTTGTGTGGTGCAGCAAATGCACAGATGAACAGGAAAATAAAATACCTTTAAAAATAAGAATATTCAAGTAAACTGACCCATCAAATCTGTGGATGCTAAGCTGTGTCACAAAGCCAAATGGGCTCATTCGATGCTCTGTCAGCTGAGAGGAACATTAAAGACCAATACCTAATTCCCATCACCACCAGCAGGATTTTGCTCCCTAAAAACTGATGTCTATTACTGTTTTAGATACCCATCTGTATTCAAATTAACTGCACAGCTGAAGGGAATGGGAGTTAAAACAGGCTTACTTTGCCTTCCAGTTGCCAGTTCATGAAGGCATGTCATCCCATTGGTCTCACATTCTGCAAGCCCCATTCAAATAATTGATGTATGGCTGGGCATTCAGATATCTCTGTTATCTAACTCCGAATTTTGGGAATTGCTGTTGCTGCACAAGAAAGAAAAGAAAAAACATTTTGAATATCAACTCTAACAATGTTCCCTGAATCACCCATTTTCTTTCTGGTCCCATGAACAGGGAATAAATGTTAAATCTTTAATGGAGGAAGAGCAAGGAAGAAGAGGCGATGTGAATGATACTTGCCACTTCAGAATAGCTAATTGTCTAGAAGTGGAGAGTAACTTTCCAAAAACTTTGTGTCAGATGTTGAAGGTCAGGGGAAGACTGGAATGTAAATCTTTTCTCAGAGCTTCTCAATTGCTAGCTACAGAGAGATTCTTAATCCCTAAGACACCTGATGTTCTCCATCTACCCCACAGACAGCATCATTGCCTTATGTGGAAGAAAGCCAGAGATCTGCTTCAACATGAGCTCTAAAACATTTGACTTCTAGGTTTTTAACTATTTGATTCCCAGTTTCATGTTTGTTGAAATATTATTGAGTAGTGAATATACACGTATGTTATGTACCTATAGTGTATATTTTATGGTTTTATATATCCAGTGCGTATCTATAAATAAGTTGCATATATATTGTGTGTATAAAGAGAAAAAGGAGAAAGTTATGTAGCACTGATTGCATATATACTCATGATTGGATTATTGCTCACTTTATTTTGTATTTTTGACATATTTCTTATAAATCAACTTTAACTTCCTTAGGTTCCACAAACAACATCCACAAGTCACAGAGCAAGGATCTGGAAGTCAAAACATCATCTTAAGTGCAGCAGTCTCTAAAGCTCAGACCAGATTTCCATACACTGCCATGTACCTGTCCTGAGAGAAGGAATTCTTTTTTAGACTCAAGCTCATTATTTCTTCATGATTTTCACATCATCACAATTTTTCTTTTCACTTTCCATTTCTAGACAGTCCTGAATGATAACTATGTCAAAAGTTCAAGAACTCTGACGATACAGGCTCTCCTCAGATGATCATCTTTGTCTTCATCTGATCTCAGAGCTTCATCTTAGGCTCTCTGAGGTGGCTGGATTGCTTTCCCAAATGGAAAGCAATATATAAGTTCATACATTTTGGTTTGTCTGTGAAATCACATCACAGTTACCACTACAATATTTGAGATTTTGGCCAGGCTTAGCAAAAAGCAGAACAACACTCTTGGATGTTGAATGTCTTTACTTCACAGTTCGTGAGGACCTGTGGTTGAAACATTAGTGCTTTCTCAGACTCCAAAACTCAGTAAATGGATGTTAACATTAACCATATATTGATATTTGAATTAAACAAATTGAAGTGTTATGTGGCTTGCAAATCTCACAGAACTGATGTCAATGCTCTTGATGTGGTGCATTGTCCACAGCAAAGGCCAGCCTGGCTCAGGGAGGTATGGAGGTGTGCACTGGAGAGGACTACTGAGGGAAAGACTGGCTCCTTAGCCCAGGACCTGGGATGAGGATTAGTTAAAACTAAGGAGGTAGATTTTAGCTGTCCGGGGGAAAGCTGTCCGGTGTTGCTAGATTAAAATATACTGAAGTGACCACGTTTTCTCAGCGTGCTGAAAATATGAATCACTTGTCTAGGCAACAGTATGGTCCAAAGTAAGAAACTGGCTGGCATTTAACACATCCCATTTTACACATACCATGAGTGAAATAAAGCTGATCTTACAGGAGCCAGCCTCAGCTGTGTTCTGGATGTATCTTTCTCTCCCCATCTCCTTTCCCTTCCCTCACTGACAGTTTTCACCTAGCTTTCTTAGTTAAATCTGAAAATTAAATGGGGCAAGTCCAGACTTGTGTCATTACGGGAAGTTATCAGGGCTGTGTTCTCTTCTCAGCTGCTGCGTGTCTCTGGCTGCTCTGTTTTCCCATCTGTGAAATGAAAGGAATACTTGCACAGCTTCTGATGTATTTGATGCTCTGCAGGTGAAAAGTGCAGTGCTGTGAAATGTTGTGACTGTACAGCAACATTTATGCTTGTGGAACGATGACTACATAAAGGTTTAGAGCCTTACCACCACCCTGCAAGATAATATGTATGGAGCACTATGAATACAAACCACTTGTTTGGCTGCCTGATAGAACCCTTGCTAATGTAACAGCTTAGATAATCTAAATACTCCCTTTGGGCAGATACCAAGGATATTTAGTTTATCGCTCTTCTGCAGAAATGAACACTGGACCATTAAAATAATTGATTTTTAATGAAATCTGATGGAATTTACGCTGTTTTGTTTTGGTTTTTTTTTTTTTTTAGGAAAGAATGAAGGAATAAGCATGTGTTCTACTGTTTTCTAGTATTTATTCTTATCTTCACAGTTTACGGGGGCTGACAAAAGGAAAGAACCAAAAGGTTACCTTGTAAAAAAATTATGGTCTGAGAAGGGCTTAGTGAATCAATTACACCTGTTTCCTCTGCCTGAAAAGTAACCAGTATTAAACTATTTCTCACATATATTGGAAAATTAAACACTTATTAATATTTCAAAAGCTTTATGAAATTTTGCAATTAGAACACTTAAAATTGAACAGCTTTATACTATCATAATCGTTATTTATAGTGAAGGAATTCTTCAGTTTTCTGATGTTCTTGTTCCTGTGAGTCTTTTCTAGTTTTGGTTGTCTCTAAATTTCCTGAACATAAAGGGGCTGGTATGAGAATGTTTTAAGAATACCAATAGTTCCTCAACTGTTTTGGTGCAAATAAATCTCCTGTTATTGTGATGTCATACATGTGACCACTGTTCTGTGGTCTGCACTTTTGCATTTCAAGGAGCTTGCTATCAATTGGAGGAGGTGACATTTTATGTTAATTTTGAGACGTAGGATGATCCAGAGCATGTGCTCTCCCTTTTCCCAAGAGAATTGTTTTCTTGTCTCCTCTTTTTATTTTTCTTTTTTTTTTTTGCCTTGCCCCTTAGAGTCATTGACGATATGAAAAGAAAAACACAATTCTTTGTTTACAGCAAATACAGTATTAATGTGTATCTTTCTCTTTGCATTTTCTTTCTGATCTTCCAGTGTGCAGAGCAATTTGCCTGCTAATTCATTTACAGCTGCTTTTGTGAGCCTGTCTGAACACCCAGTAGAATAGGAAAATTTGCAAGCATAAACATGCAGAAATCTTTCCTGCACTAGCCATTTGGAATGATAAAGTGGCATCTCCAGCAGAAGGATTACATGCATGTGTAGCACTGTGACAGTGCCTGAGCGAAGGGCTCATGGGATCCTTTGGCTGCTCAGGGGGAAAACTCAAAGGCAAGATCACATCTGCCCTTTTGGCTGGACCAGATCAACTGGAGACATCCTTTCTCCGTATTAGAACCTTTCCTTCTTCCCTTCATCTCTTGCAGCTATCACGTGAGTTACCAGGTGCTAATTTCTAACCTCTTCTAGTCAGAGTGGCAATTTCTGTGTCTGGCCTTTGCTGATCTTCGTGGTTTCGCCTTGCAGAAGCAGGTGAGCCAGCATAGCTGGTGATGATCCCTGGGATGAAGAGTCTATTCATCTAATATACCTGTGACTGAGGAGAAAGACTGGGCAAGCTGCTGCCATGGGGCAGAGACTCATCATAGAAACTGATCCTGAGCCCTCAGCATGGCCGTGACCCAAATGGTGATGCCAGACCCTGCAGCATGCCAAGCATCCACTAAGAGGCAAGGTTTTGCACTGCATTTTCTGGGATGTAATACACCTACATACTGTCAGCACAAAACCTTACACCTTACGGATGAATAGGGCCTCTCTGTTGCCATACTGTGGGTGGAGACAAAAATTCTGCTTAATTTGGTACTTTTATACTTGCAGGCACTTGTCATTCACCTGTTCTCTTGATGGTTTCTCCACAGTTTTGTTTTGCCTCTTCCTCCAGGCAGGGATGATTGGTTCATAAAGCACAGAATTGTGCTTTGCAAGGTCAGCATCAGCAGCATTATCACTGTATGCACAGTTTATAATCTCAATCAACTTATTTTAAACACTGAGCACAGAGGAATACAGAGGCTGCTAATTGGAAATTGCCATCTATCTCTCTCCCTCTTTTTTTTTCTTTACCATATTAAAAAAAAATTTCTTTCATAAACACAGAGGCAGGTTTTATTTGCCTTGTGTCTTCACAAGATGATGACTGAGTGTTTTTTGTAGTAGAAATAAAGAAGACTTAAAGTCTTCTCGTCATCCTCAGAGCCCAGCAAAAGAAATGGGAAATACATGGTTGAAAGGTCAGAATATTTAAGAAGAAACATGGAAGGAAGGCTGTTCCCAATATCTGTGGTCTTGGGTCTGAGGCATGGATTAGTTTTTGACTCTCAGTGAACAGGGTTTGACCGATAAAATGTCCATGTCGTGTAATCTATGCAAACATCAGGGGGCTAACCTGTGCCATTGATTTTAGGCTCCCTCATTGGACAAAGTGGGATTTCTCATTCTGTGAAGTGTCCAAGAACTTAATGATCAATTCAAGGTCAGAATAATTTGATTCAGTTATGATTTTCTCACTTACTAACCAATGGCCACCTCTCTCTCCTCTAGGACATTCTAGGGAGAAAATCTGAAATGTTCAGGGGAAGAAGAGGACACCTTTGCCACTTAGTTTCTAAAGGAAGATAGTACATCTGGTGACCTTGGCTCTGTGCTGAGTGAGAAGAAAGAACTTTATTCTTGTGGGCCAAAGGATTGCACTGGGGAGCATAGTCCTCAAGAGGAACAGACAACAGGCTTGAATTTCTCATGGAAATTACAAAGTCTTGAAAGATCTCTATCTCCATGACACATGTAGGCAGCCTTTTAAAAAAATTTTTATTCCAGGTTTTCCCTTGGACGTGTTGGAAAAGAGAAGAAGAGAGTGAGAGTGCAACAAAGAAGGGGAAGACAGCTTGACAAGAAGATACGAGGGAATGAAAGAAAGAGGACATGATCAGAAGAAAAAGAACATAATAGTAAAACCCAGGATGTGTATATGTGAAAGTACAAGTTTTTGTAATGCAGGTGGTTAAAGAGAAGTATGAAGTAAAAACCATACAAGTAGAAAAGACAAAAGGCTATGTAGAATATGGTTCAAAGAAATGCTTTAACACTTTCATGTTATACCAACCCTCTCTACAGAAAAAAGTTGTTCCATTAAAGCTGATTCCAGCTCAATGATTTGATTTTTAAGAGGGGAAGTGAAAGCAGCAAATATTTTTCCATAAAATTTTTCATTTTACTTTAAACAAATAGAAAGTATTATAAAAATAGACTTAAATTTTGATATTGAGGGAAAGAAAATATGGCACTTATGTCAATTTAATTTAATTGAAAATATAAACATTTGTTGTTTGGAAATTTTGTAAGCCAAATTGCAGCATTTTTCAGAACTGTGCAACACAATGTGCTTTTAGTAGAGTGGGGTGGGGTTTTTTGCTTTGAGGAAAAGTAATTCTAGAATATAGAAATCTACAGCCAAAAGACATTCTCTTCTTGCACAGTGCCTTAGGTGCTGCAATCATTGTGAAACGGAGCACTTTCCATTTGCTGTCTTTGCTCAAAACTCACTGTAACTGTTCGCCTGGGCTCCTGTGGCAGGGCTTTGTGTGAGCCATCAGGCAGTGCTTTCCCTTGTTTTGTTCTGTTGGTCTCATAGGGTTTCCCTCATGTTCTCATACCTTCAAGCCTATATAGTGATCATATAGACAGTTCTTACAGGATGCAATTGCTATTGGCAGGCAGAATTGCCCTTCCTGCACCTTTCCTACAGCTTATCTTATGACTTTCAGTTTATATGACAGAAACACAAAGCTTAGAGCATAGCAAAATAGGCAGTGGCCACCTACATGCCTGGTCAGGATTATCCAGTGAAACACGTGCACCAAAGCTTTGTGCCAGTCTGTGTGCAGTGCCTGTGTCCAGCTGTGTGCCAGAGTCAGCATGAAGAGCTTCATGAAGGGGAACAGCCCATAGGATCTGGTGCAGGTCTGATGTAGGTATGAAGTGCTGGGGGACAGGGATGAGGGTGGCTGCCATCACTATTATAACCCGCTGTTTTGGGGGAGACCCATGACAAGGGGAATGCTTGCCTGGCAATGACTCCCATCTGGTCACGAGGAAAAGCTTTCCTTTGGCTTTTTCTCCTGCCTCTGTCTTTCTATTCCCATTGCTTTCAATACCTTCAGTAACTTTGTAGTTGGTATATATATCTTCACCTTCAGATCCCACTAACAAAACTTTGTGCTTTAAGCCTGTCTCAATATCCTTCACGCAACGCTTATTCAAACTCAGTGCTACTCGGTAAAGCCTAGCATGGTAAATGTGATTTATTGCAAGGTTGGCTTACTTGGAACATGTCAAACATACCCTTGTCAAATTCTTCCAGGCTTGATCAAAACCAGAGTTTTCATCTCACAAGATATAATAGGCACCCAAGAATTTATCTGTGTCTTATGTGAATTCTGTGTCATTCATCCCTGTTGTCTTCTCCCTACACAGAAAGAATCTCAGCTTGAGAGGAGGATTGGGCAAGCCTGTGCTGTCACAGCATCAAGGGCCAATAGGTGGATTGTCAGGAAAGATCAAAGCTGAAATGGAGAGCCAAAAAAGCAAGACATTTCTTACTCTCATCATTGCTTGCTTGTCTCCATACACTTCCACAGTACCTTAGGGTCAAACATCTTTTTGCATAAAGTAGTCCACCCAGGTCCTCTGAGAGTATTAATTTATTCCTTGGCTACTATGGATTAATATATATCCAGTTAAAGGCAATGGAAAGAGCATTGTGCTTGTTAACTAGAGTCAGATTTTAGGTCATCTCCAAAGGACTTAACTATCTTTGTTGCTGGTAGCCATCCAGAGAGTTTATGTGACCTGTTTATGGGAGACTACATCATCCTAATTCTGTAAAAGACACACTTATATACTGCTGGTGGAGCAGAAAGGATTGATCAGCCTCTTGAAGTGCATCCCTCCCTCTGCAGAGGGAGCTTAAATGACTAATATATGTCAGGTACTAAAGTTTTAGACGGCTAAAAGTAGGTAAAATTAATCCCAGCCTAAGCGCTCTGCTCCTCTTTAGTGTCTGTTTTTCTTAACAGCGCTCTTGCTCTAGCCTTATCTAAAGAGCGCGCAGCAGCAGTATGTCCTTGCAAAGCACCTGCTTCTGCTCCCCCTGAAGTCAGTGGGAGGTTTTGATTGCTTTTCACACCTGCAGAAACAAGCCTAATGCCCTTTCTTGTTTGCTACAAACGAGAGTATTAAACAGCAAAGACAGATGCTGCTATCACAGCAGCAGAACGTGTTCAATGACCCGGCCTGGGGATCTTCCCGTGCCTCTTGTGGCTACCCAATTCTCTCCCCACCCTGGCTGTGCAGGACATCACACTGGGTAGTTATGCACTTATGTTTATTTCCACTTCCTAAGGTAACCAAGAATGAATTGCTCTTACAAAGTAGTTATCACCCAGGGGATAGAAATGGAGCTGCGTTTTGCTCCTGATTAGGTACAGCTCATTAGGTCCACAGCCTTCTGCTCAGCTCCTGCCAGGGCAATTGGAAGTGACAGTGGTACCATTTTGCCACATAGCAGTCAGCACTGGCAGGAACAGCCACAGAAGAGGGACACGCTGGATGAATGAATCAAAAAGACTACATAGATGTCATGAGACTACTAATTAAGTAAGACCTCCAGAAGGGCGTGTCTTGATTTTATTAAGAGCCATTGAGGACAATCATCCATCTTTAATAACAGATGTCTGAGCATGTAATTATGAAGTGCCAGTTAAAAGACTTATCAGCAGACCACAGAAACTTCCAGTATCGGTGGTAAACAGAGCGAAATGGAAGAGACAAACTGATCTTCCCTTTAATTTTCTTCTGTATGTCCACCAGAAAGTGGGGACATTTTTTTAACATTGTAAATAAACTTCAGCGAGCTGTTCGCTGGTGTGTGAAGGGGTCACTCTGGCTGGATGCCAGATGGCCACTAAAGCTGCTCTATCACTCCCCTCCTCAGCAGGACAGAGGAGAGAAAATACAGATTTTAGGCTCATGGGTTGAAATAAGGGCAGGGAGAGAGATCACTCAGCAGTTACTGTCATGGGCAAAAGAGACATGACTGGGGAAAAATTTATTCCCAACCAAGACAGAGAAGGGCAGCGATAAACTAAACCAAATCTTAAAACACCTTCCTTCCACCCCTCTCTTCTTCTGGGTCTTAATTTTACTCCCGATTTTCTCTACCTCTTCCCCCTGCAGCTGCACAGGGGGACAGGCAATGGGGGCTGTCGTCAGCTCATGGCACATTATCTCCAATGCTGCTTCCTGCTCAGGGAAAGAACTCCTCAAACTCTTCCTCTGCCCCAGAGTGTGGCCCCACCCCTTNAGGACAGAGGAGAGAAAATACAGATTTTAGGCTCATGGGTTGAAATAAGGGCAGGGAGAGAGATCACTCAGCAGTTACTGTCATGGGCAAAAGAGACATGACTGGGGAAAAATTTATTCCCAACCAAGACAGAGAAGGGCAGCGATAAACTAAACCAAATCTTAAAACACCTTCCTTCCACCCCTCTCTTCTTCTGGGTCTTAATTTTACTCCCGATTTTCTCTACCTCTTCCCCCTGCAGCTGCACAGGGGGACAGGCAATGGGGGCTGTCGTCAGCTCATGGCACATTATCTCCAATGCTGCTTCCTGCTCAGGGAAAGAACTCCTCAAACTCTTCCTCTGCCCCAGAGTGTGGTCCCACCCCTTGGAGACAATCCTCCACAAGCTTCTCCAAACATCAGTCCTTTGTACAGGCTACAGTTCTTCATGAACTGCCCCAGAGTGGGTCCCTTTCACATGATTCAGTTCTTTAGGAACAGGCTGTTCCAGTGTGGGTCCCTTGCTGTGTCACAAGTTCTTTCAGAAAACCTGCTCAAGTATGGGCTCCTCTCTCCACAGGTCCTACCAGGAACCTGCTCCAGTGTGGGCTTCCCACAGGATCTGGCTGCAATTGCACAGGTTTTTTCCCCTGCTTCTTAAATCTGTTATCCCAAGGCACTACTACTGATGCTGATGGGCTTGGCCTTGGCTAGAGGTGATTCCATCTTGGAACCAGCTCCACTGGCTCTGTCAGAGATGGGAGAATCTTCTGGGAGCTTCTCACAGAAGCTGCCCATGTAGTTCACCCTTGCCAAAACCTTGTCACAACAAACCTTGTTGTACATGGAGACTTCAGCCAGGCTTGTAAGACCTGTTGGATAGAATTTATTGTCAAACTAAAGAAGGGCTTTATTTAGCTTACAATAACATCACACCTGTGAACTTGCTGCTAAAATTGTCAGAGATGATGCAGAAAGACTAGGCTGACATTTCTGTAATCCAGTGTGATGCCAGCTGTATTCTGTAAGCAATCTCATTTGACCTTACTCGTGCCACTTAACAGATGATCTTGGGGCTATTTGGCAATTAAAGTATCACAACAGGCAAATTGTTCACTTCTTCCCTAAAATATGGATGATATTCTGAAAAATTTTGTAGTTTGGTTTACAAGTAAAGTGGTCAAGTGTGAACAGAATCCAGGAATATTTTGATCATTTTTACCAGGAATATTCTAAGAATTTGTCTGGAATTTGACAACAGCATTTTCTTCAAATTTAATCGAGTAATACTGTTAACTAAGATATATTGCAGTAATAAGCAGGGAAACCTGTGTTGTACCACTACTGGATCCCATTCAGAAGTAAAACAGAAGACTATGCCTGTCACAAGGACCATAAAATCTGAATATCACACTTAAAGGATTTGCCTGCACAACTTGTTACTAGTTTAATTATTTTGTATACAGAGCTATGCAACCAATGTGTGGACCAACCAAAACATATGCTAAATATGAAGTTTCTATTAAGTTTTGCAGCATAATCAAATCACAGAGTACAGCACACTGCCAGAACTGTCACGTGGCTAATATAGTCAAAAGGGACATAAAAAATTAGACCTTTTGGAAGCATAGCATTTCTTTATGTCAAAGATGATGGCATGGAAACAAATAAGATTGATTAGTCATATGGATGTCTTTATTAATACTTCATAGGAAATACATTTTTTCTTCTATAAAAATTTAATACTGAAAAAAAGCATTATTTTCCAACTGGAATACAAAAGAAAACCATTCTTTAATTTATTTTTCATTGTCGAGCTGTATTTTTTCATTTCATAATGGAAGAAAAAACCTTTTTCAATGGGAAACGGTGCCTTTTATTTGTGAAAAGGAGTTGAAATGTCCTTTCTTGACAGTTCTGCTATATTTTTCCTGAAATATTGTGCAAAAAAATACACTTCATGAGGAATGGGCTACTCACATAAATATTTTTTATTTTATTGATCAGTAATTTCTTACTAGAAATGGCAAAATCCCCTCTCTTTCAATCCTAGACAATATAACACATATAGGTCTGGGATAATTTAATTGATTTTTATTTTTATTATTGTAAAAGTATCATGTATCAAAATTTGCTTGGAATTGTGTAAATCCAGTTTCCCAATATAAACTCTCTGATGAAGGTCTATTTTTGCACTGGATCTGGAAAGAAAAGGCATTTTTCCTTCTTCTTATGACATTTTCTGAATCTTTGGTCTCTGCCTTTACTAGAGAGTTTTTCTTCTCTCTTTTTATTTGCTTTCATTCCAACCTTGCTTCAGTGTCTTGCATGGCATTGGGTTCACCGTTCCCCCTTCTTTGCTCCCAAACATTATAAAGGCAAGGAGAGCTTTCATTTTAAAAGAGTTGAACTGTGGGTACAAGTAACATGGAAAAGTGCACTCTACTCTGTATACTATTTATGGTGGCAGGTACGGGGCTTGACTTCATTTGGAACTGTATTTTTTTTTAGTTTCTCTAAACCAAACATAGAGACCAGCACGTTTGCTTCATTGTTCCCTTATGTTTTCCAGTGTGCTTCTTTCTCAAGCGAAAGTGGGCATTTGTAAGGCAGAACCAGCAGCTGTTTAGAAAAGAAAGAAGCAAAGATTAACTCTGCCTAAGGGCCATTACATAGGTGGAGGAAGCGTAGGCAAGCACAATTAGTGCCTTACAGACCTGAGGGCTACACAGCCGTGGTGGGTCATGACAATTGGGTTTAGGACAGCCTCTCAGGGAGCAGTATGTATGCAGAAAGGAAGCAAAATAATTATGAGCTGGATAAAAAGCACAGACTCCTGAAATACAAACAACAGGCTTGCTCTGCAGCTCTTTTTTGTTTGTGTTGTTGCTTCCATGGCAAGACAACCAGCTGGAAAGTCAAGAATAAAATGGATTTTGTCTTCTTTGGAGTGGTGATGTAAATGGTGCTTAAGGACATTTTGCCTCAGATTTGTCCATTCCTATTATGTACCTTTCCTCTCTATAAAACAGTTATGAATCCAGTGCTATTTGTACTGGCTTCTTTGCCTACCTGTGTCTTTTCTTGCCTTCAGAAAATCCTGCATGAAGCTTTTGGTACCTGCCCTGATAATTTTGTTACTTTGTGCGGGAGCTACCAAAGGAAAGACTACCTGCTTAGGTGTCATCTCTCATTTAGGGGTGCTGTTTATTTTACCTGGCTGTAGAAGCTCTCCTTGTTCCCCAGCAAGTGAGAGAGGCAGCCCTTTCCTCTAAGCCATATTTCACTTGGGATAAATCTATCTCACACAAGCAGCAAGAGGGGATTTGTCTATGCTGTGTCTCTAATCCAGTGTAATTCAGAGCAGATGGCTCAGGGAGCTGTGCATGTGGCCACCTGCAGTACCGGCCCGACTGTCCCCATGCCAGCACCTGCTCCCCATCATCCTGGCAATCCCCACCCACCTGCACAAACAGAGGGGCAGGAAGCCCCCATGCTGTGTTCCCCTGCAGGTGTCCACAGCATTTTTTCACATGCCTGCCTTAATTAATTATCTTTAATCTCCTGGAAGAAGTTAGTTAACCTTAAACCTCATTCTGTCCCTTAAAATCCTGTGACCTGGAGAATGTGGAGGAGGGCTGCTATCTGGTTAGTGGCTTAGCATACACAGGGGCTGGAGCCCTCAGGTCACAGGGAGCTGCAGGTGCAGTGTATGATGTTCAGCTGAGAGACATCGAATTGACAGTGAGAAGTTAACTTGCTATTTTGCTTTTGAAGAAATAGGTTAAACACATGCTTGGAATAGCTGACAGTGGTTTTCCCTCCCAGGCCCTGAGAAGGACTGACTGCCCTAGAGGGTCTCGTGAAATCTCCAGTTTAAGTGTCCTATAGTTGGCTGTCAGCTCTGCCAGGCACTGTAAAAGACAAAGTCAACAGGCTGCATGTAACTTGGATTTATTCTGAAGGGAGAAAGGATGTGGTTTCCTTCTGACCCAGTCTGACACGCAGGATGGACGGCCTTAAGTTTTCAAAAATCATGACCAAGGCTCACTGCAACCCAATCACAAGATATTATGGTGTTAAAATAATAAATTTTGCATTTGAATTACCTTCTGATTTTCAGATTTAGTCAAGAGGTTTTTTGCCATAGTCTGGAGGGCTAAAAACTTCTTTTTTTAATGGAAGCTGACAATCTGTCAAAATAATTTAAGTATAGGTCCTTTATGAAAGAACCAAATATAGCAGTGCCATGATAAAAATCACTGACTTTGGATCAATTTTTTTGCCTTGAAGGACACAGAGTGACAGACCTCAGAATTTTCATGCCAGCAAGAGTAGTTGCAGATCCTATCATTATTTACCTAAATGAAGCATATAACCCTTTTACTGAAATGTTTTCAGCTAGAAATCAGCCTAATAATTTAGTGGATTCAGAGTAGGTACTTATTCTGTCCCCATCAATCCAATATCTGAATGGCTGATAAAATTAAAATATACTAGAAATTTCAAGGTCACTGTCTATTGGTAGTAATTAAAGTAGTCTCTCTTTTCTATGAAGAACTGATTGCTCCTTTTCTTTCTTTCTTTTTTTTTTAACGTGTCATTCTGCACTTGGTTTTGCATGTGATCTGTCAGTGCTAGAAGATTATGGGGTGACGGTGTTCAAGAGAAAGAAGATTTGAACCTGAAATCAGGGTAGTTTGTGATTTTGATCATCAATTGTTCAGTGTAAGGTCAGCTATTCCAAAACATTTAAGTGTGTTTATAATCTCTGTCTTGGAGGGGAAAAAAAAGTGTCTTGCTCCAATAGAGCAAGAATGCTAACAGTGGCCAAAGACTAGGGGTGCAAGACAAGGTTTTAAGTCTCCTGTTCCTCCAGTGTTGAAGACATTACAGATGAGACCAGGAGGCAGAAACACACAAGCAATGAGAGGTCTTAAGTATTAAATAAATACTTCATGGGTCACCTCCTGGATTTGGAGATTGAAAACCAATCAGACTCAATAATCTAGTTGCTTTTGTAAATCTTATTATTTGTTATTAGGTGGCCTAGATACCTTTGTAGGCCTTCTCTCTCCAAACAAGGATGTGAACACAATGCAAAGTTGAAAAACAACATGAACAAGGTTTGTCTAGAGAGTCCCCCCTATTTGGAGGGACTATTCTTGATTCATACATGAGGTGCAGCTTTTCAGATAGGTGTAAATAGGCTGAATTTAGTACTATGGGAAAACAAATATGACATGGTAACATAGTCATTAATCCAAAGGACAGGGGACATTTGTCCAGGTAATAAGTGTTTTGTGGTATTCTGGAGAAATAAATCTTCATATTTGTGCATGAAAGGCCACTGCTGCACTGAATACAAGCTGTAAATGTATACTTTCTGTCACCAGCATGCTGCCATGCTGGATATGGGCCATCAGACTGTCTTTCTTCTCTTTCCTCCATGAGATAACCACACTGCTGATGCTGTAGACTGAAGAAGGGAAACTAAGTGCATCTTCTGTCCCCTCTACTAGATTCTACTACCTGTGGGTAACCCAAATCTCACAGTGTTCACCTTCTGACCCAGCAATGGCACAGGGAGTTTGTGCCTTAATGTGTTAACAAGAAAACACATTCAAATTCCTGGAGACTTGGCAAATCCATCTTTCTTATTCTAGGATTCAATCCCCACCGATAACTTGGGAGGCAATTTGCAAGTGCTTGTGTTGTGCAAATCCGCTTTGTTTCCCTTGATTTGGAGATCAAAGTTGGGAGTACAATTCTTTGGTATTTAATACATAAGTCTCTCCTGCTTCAGAAGTATCTGCTTAAAAGAGCACATTGTCAGTATATAGGTGTGAGTATATACACATTTCCCACACAGCAGGCAGAATGAAGAGCAGAATATCACGTTAAAAGGTGTATCTGACAAAAGGATAAACTCAATAATTAAATATTCAAATTCCAGTGCACCAGCTAGGGATGAGCTTAGAGGCCCAGCACTGATGCAGTACGTTTCCTGCTATTGAGTTCGACTTCACTTTTCTGCCCCGCAGTGTGGAAGAAAGTCATGGGAAAATCATGTCAACCAAGCCTGCACCCATGTGTAAATAAGCTTGCTTGTCCTGCCCCATCTTGCTGTATTCTCATTTTCCTTTCTCATATTGACCTGATTCACGCTGGTCTTGCAGCAAAACTTGAATCCTAATCCCTGATGCTTTTTATGCATCCAGTCATCACAGGAATGAAGAAGGAAAACATACATAAGGGGCAGTGTCTGAAGTTCTTCTCTTTTGAAAAGAGGTATCCATCAGGGCGGAATGAAGTGTGGTGAGTAGAGCCCCTGATATTTAGCAAGGAATGATTAGAGTGACCAGCACTAGAGACAGACAGCTGTTAGTACAGTGTCTTTGCATCCAACCTCTCCGCTTGGACACCGTGCTTGTCTGTGACCTTGGCCATTTTACTTTTCTTTGGTGAGAAAAATGAAAATTCCATGGAAATACTTTAACAGTCTGTCACTGAATTCTGACAGAATTATTATATAGATGTGTGCATGGATGTATATATGTACAAGCTTCTCCGGGCAACCTGTTTCTGTGTCTCACCAACCTCACAGTAAAAAATTTTTCAGGACTTTTTTTTTCCCAGACATTTCCAAATGGCCTGTATATTTTCATAGACTTAGTGAAAGACAGCAATCAAAACCTCACATGTACTTTTTTATTTCACACCAAACCTACACAAAATGTATCCTAAAAGGAAAGGAGCAGTTTGAAATCTCCCTTGGAAGAAATAGAATAGTTGCACTGTCAGTACCTGGATCGATGCAGACCTGTGTGGTGTCTGAGCTTTCAGTTTCAGACAGAGAATATATGGTTGTCTACACATATCTACCAGAGATAAGAAGCACAATAAATTGAAACAGAAAATTTGTATGTGTGTGAAAGAAAAGGGAAGAGAGATCAATGAAGAGGCAAGGACATGCTTCATTTCTGTCAGTTCTTACTGTAAATTTGAGGAAATCAGCTGTTGCCACCAGTGATCAGAGAACTAAGCGTAAATCCAATTTTCAGACAGCTTCAGAACTGTGCAATGGTCAGACAGGAATGGAGACAGTGGCACTGTCTACTTTTAGTGCCTGAGATTTATACAGTCAGTCAGCCACTGACTGATGTGCTGAATGAAAGTAATTTATGAAAACTATTGGAAAAACATATTTTCATAGAAGTTAAAAATCTTGTAGTGGACTGCAAAAAAACAAGCCCTGTTTTTGCCTGCTTCTTATCCCTCCTACATGGAGAAATTTCCACATGCTCTCCAAGGTTTTCTGCAAGACCAGCACTGCCAGGTCATTGACACCCTGCTGTTATGGTGACAGGGATCCCCAAGAATTCACAAGAATTGTAAAAATTGCAGATTATCTCCTATAAATCTGTGTGACTTCTTCCTTCTGAGACAAGCAGAAGGTCCTCACAAAATTTGTGGAGTATGAATTCACTCAAAAACTCTTATTTGAGTCATATTTCTCTAACTGTTGTAGGATGTTTGCATTTTATGATAAGTCAAAATTCAGTGAATAGAAGACCAGGTCAATACATCTAGTGATTCAGTTTTTGTTTGCTTACTGGAGCAAATGAGTGTTTCTAGGTCAGCTATTTATTCAGAAGCACCCTAGGCCAGATTCTTCAATTTGAATAAATTCAGAGAAGTGTCCTTCAGGTTATACACATAGACACAAACTGAGAAGTGTCCCCGATTCCGCTAGCATTTCTCCTCAACATTTTAAAAGAACTCTGCTTTTGAGGGAGAGGGCAATACAGCCAGAAAAAAAGTGTGAGTGAAGTAAAACTTGAATACAGACTAATTTAGATGTTTTTATAAAGTCTTGCAGACTTCTCTCCACAAACCATTAAGTCCTAATTGCCACACTAATGTTATTTTATATTGTAAGTGCAGCTCCTGAGTCCTGATATTATGGCACCCAGTGGAATTAAAGCAGGCACTTAGCTTTACCACCTTCTCTGCTGTAACCTTTTCAATCTGTGATTATTATTCTGTCAACGCACACTTGTTCATTATTACTTAAAGATGTCGTCCCTTCCTCCAGGAAGACACGCTGCTGTGTAAATTAGGGCCATAACTAACCTCGTTCAGTGCTGAAGCAAGCGCCTTTCTTCTGACAAGCCGTGAATTAAGGGCTTCTTTCCTCCCAGTGGAAGGAGCCTCTCTCCTTCATTCCTAATAAGGGCAATGCTGAGGTGGATTTAAAAGGCTCTTTTCTGTTAAAGGGCTTTGATCTGTGATAATCTCCTATAATCTGGATACTAGGAGCAAACTGATTATTAGGTCGGGATTGCAAATCCACTCTCAGCCTTTTAAAAAATAATTTATTTATTACAAAACTCATTTGAATACATTACCTTCCTTTTCCCTTCCATAAAGGACATTAAGGAAATGCCTCTCAAATCAGGATTCAAATTTGATTAACTAATATTAGTTAATCCCAGTTCTGGTAATTGCATTCCTCCTTCAGGAATTTCACAACCCTTTTAGAAATTGTACAGTCTTGGCTTGCAAACTGCACGCTCTAACTCCATGTCAGCCTCTCAGCTCATTTTCCTGCTCTGAGTGCCTACGGAGTACAGGCAGCACAGTTCAGGAAACATTATCATTTCCATTTTAGCTCACCATTAAAGCTCTTAGAGTTACATTTTCCAAATAAATTACCTAATGAATTTTGTTTTGTTTCTGTTGTGTTTTCATTTGTGAATTGTTTCTGATCTTTCCTAATGTTAGCAAATCTTAGCCTCATTTGCACATATTTTTGCAGAAGGAGGTTTTATTCTAGGCTTTGTGATTATATTGCTAATTTCAGCTGTTACATTCCCTACATAGCTATTTGTGGTAAAACAAATGTTATTACTTTTAGTCCCTTACTGGACCAGAATAACTTTTTCTGTGGCCAAGTGATGAAGAGGACATGAAGAGCAGCAAATAATGAGTGAAGTATGCGGGAGTACTGAACTGTAATACAGACAATGGTAGAAAGACCATTCCTCATGCAGTCATACAAATGAAAAATAACTGATATAAATATTTATGAGCTGAAGATAACATGGGGTGAGCAAACCACACCAATACCACACACATTTGGAGTCTGTCTGGGTTTTCACAAACATAGGTAGTAAAAAGAGCATCGTTCCTTTATCAGCTGCTTTATATCAGGTAAAAAATAACAGGGCAAAACATCCGAGGGAAACTATTATCATTGTGGGAAAATATCCTCCAGCTCTTTTGGGAAGGACTGCTAAATAAATCCTGCAGTGAGAGATGGAGATGACAGAAAGGGAGACAAAAATTTAGACCTGTAGAACAGCTGTAATTCCTACAGGCTTCTAGCACAGGTTAGGTTATAGTGGGGGCTGTGAGGGAGTTTAAGACCAGAAGAATTCAGATCTATCTCTCTTCAGAATATTTGGGGTTGCAGTTTTGGACAGAAAGCATATATGGATATTTCTGTCAGTAGTTATTTCATATTTATCTCTTATTTTCCGACTCTGGTTTGTACTAAGGGTATAAATTCTTGAAGACTGGATATATACTCTGGTGGATTTTGAAAGATATATGGTATCTGTACAGGATTTCATTCTGAACAACAATATGGCCCATCTATACACCACAAATAGTATGGATAATGGGAACATGCCACACTGCATTCTACATTTATGGGAATGAAGTTATATAACTATATAAAATAAATATTTACAGAAATTATCTTACTAAACATATACAGCAGATACTCAAAAATATTCAGACGAGGATAAGGCACCTGAGGGTAGGAGATCCTTTCCTCACTAAGATGAGATCCAGGTGACCTGTCCTAGAGATTAATTCTGAAGCTCTTCACCTGGTATCATCCATATTAATGCCAGATGCAATTTAAACATAGTGACATTAATAACAAATCTAACATATCTGACATAGTAATACCTTTTAGCTCTTTAAAAACTGGGTCACCCTTTTGATATTCCTAATGTCTATGCTTTGTATCCTGCTGGAACAATAGTAAACCTAGGGGATCTGTTTAGACAGTGTATTTATGGCCAATTGTTTGGTCTACGATTTTTCTGGAGAAATCATCCTGAAATGGCCACCCCAAAATTACTGTTAGGAGTGAAAATTTATCAAGGCCCTCGTATTGAACTGAGTTCATGCACCCAATGAGAGAACACTAAAGGATGATGAAAGATACCTCTCTGGAAATTTGGATACTCAGTTTGTGAGTGATGAAGGATCTCAGTTCATCTGGTTGTCTTGTTGCACTGAATAATTCAAATAAGTGTAATTGTAATCATCAGTCAGTGCAGTCAGCAGCAAAGTTGCAGCGGAGTATCTGAGAAAGGAGCACGGTCAGAAAGCACATCAGCAGTGTTCATTCTGCTATTGTGTGCAGTTACTTCATTGCACTAACTGGGCTGGTGGGTATGGTAGATGAAAAGTAACCTCTTGCCTGAAATCAAATGATAAATCAGTAAAGAAAGAAAACGGAGAAGGAATGAAATCTCATGGTGGGGATGGTAAGGGGGGTGGAGGGGTAGGAGAGATGTAGAGGGAGGAAGGTGATGAGTCCCCGAAGGCCAGCCTAGAGATGTATGTTCCTTCCATCTCAAATAAACTCAAGCTGTTACAGGCTGATCTAAATGGCAGAACTGGGGTTCCCCTTCTGGACTGAGGTATTCTGAACTTAAATTCCCAAGGAGGGAAATGTTCCTTAAACTTACTCAGGATTGTGCTTGGTGGTCTTCGTAAAGGAAATACAACCCAGGTGGCTTCACCCCTCAGATTCTGGTAGCCCAGGCCAGCAGTAATGCAGTGATTTGGGCACCCAGCAGGTACAGAAAACCGTAGCCCAGAAGCTGCTGCCAAAACTGTACTGCTCTCATCTGCACTCATGACCTCTAACCCATGCTACCCATTAGTCAACACTCAGCATATCATGGGCAGCTACATTTCAATCATTTGGGTCTGCGTAGTCATTTTGGATGTGTTTGTGTAGCAGCCCAGCCACATAGCAAGCTGAGGCTCTCTGGCAGCTGTTAAAAGCATTTGTACTAATGGCCTCAGGCCTGTTTGCATTTTCATGCACCTGCTGGGCTTGAAATTGGCCTTAAAACTTGATTTTAAAGGTCCACAATCCCACTGGAGTTTCTTCAGTAGAAAGCTATTATTTATGGCCTTGTATTAAGCAAGAAAAAAAAGAAAGACATCTTCTACTAGCCTTGAATTCAGCAACACCAGTTTCTTAGGATCAAATTGGTGTTATATCGAGTGTTTCTTATCTCATCTCCAAATAGTGTTACACAACCTGGTAGTATGCAATGGTCTCTTAGAAGATGAATCTTTTTTTCTGTATAGGTTTTGTATTATATGCACATCCAGAGGTGTATTTGAAAGCAATATTATCTGGTCTTTTTTTTTCTCAATACTATATAGGAAAGTCACTATTTGAGGTGATGGCAGTTTTGTTTGTTTTTTGATTTTTTTGCATTATGGCCCAAAGTTTCATATTTTATAAAGTTACTATGTATTTTAATGTTGTTGCTGTTGCTGTTTCTGTTGCTGTGTGCTTTGGTCTGTATTTAGTGACAGTGAGTCATACAGAAGGTGCACTCTGTCCTTCTTGCAAATGAGGAATTTTCTCATAATCTCTGCAAATACTCACCTGTCCATTTCCAAGTGCCTCAGGCAACCCAGTCTCGGATGACAATAACTACCTTGTTTTAAAGTCAGGCTTGACAGAGTCAAAGGCAAGAACGCTAAAAGAAGAGGAATCATTCAGAGCTCTTTTTTGTTCTGTTTTTGTCCCAGTGTTAATTCTGCTGTGCTTTAATTTTTGGGGTGTGGATTTTGGAAGAAATTCTTTGCTTCTTTATGAAGAATGGGATAAGGATGTGCAGCCCATCAGGCTTTAGGACAGGGCTCTCCGAAGTTTTCTTAAAGGTACTTTCTCTGAAAGAACTAGTGTCTTGTCACAGGATACTAGGATAGAATGATTTATTAGACCTGGACTAGCCGGGTCTAATGTTCCTACATCTCCATGCCTCCTGTCTCAGCTGTGAGCTGTGCAGTGAACCTCTCCGAGGGATCCTGCTCCACCAGCCTTTGTGCATGACAGTCCCACCAATGACCAGCACGCAACTCTGCTGCAGCAACACTTGGATCACATCCGTCTGATGAGCACCATCATTCTGTCTCCGGCATATCACATTTATGAGCCTCATTATTTGAAGTTTCCCATCTCTGAGTCATATTCAAAGGAAGGAAGATTAACACATCCACTCTTTGGATTTTTCTTTAAGTCTCATCAAGACTCAGGGTATAAAGTAGGCATTTCATCATGCCTGTGCCTTCTCAGATCCTACATTTCATGCCTGTGAACCAACAACATTGTCAAAGAGGAAGAGCTTCCCTGATACAACAGTCTCTGTTTCTGTTCTGTTCCGTGAATCTTGTGATTTTACTCATAAATAGTACAGGTAGTGTTTAACAGCCCAGTATTAAATTAGTCCTGCATTGTTCATTGCAGAGAAGAGGATAGTGGTATTAATACTTTTAAAATAGACTAGTCCCACTGAAGGAACCTGAAACGTGTCATCTAAGATACCCATTGAGTTTCTCATCGCATGAAAAGTATTATGGGCAAACTTTAGCCATAAGTTGATGCCCACCTCTGTAACTCTACAGGTAACTAATGGAGCATTTTCCTCTCCTATTTACAAACTAAGATTTATGGATTTAAAAGTTAGGATTTACTTTCTTCTCGTACAGGCCATTGATTTTCAGTGTTTCTCTTTCCCACCAGTTTCTCTAGCCTTGTGTCTGGGCTCCTCAGGTGACTGAGTATAACATGTGATGCTGCCCTCTCTCAAGAAACAAAATAACTAACTAAAGCACAACATCATCTGAGCACATTTAAGAGCCCAAACAGGGACAGGGAATGCAGAACAGTAACTCCCTGTGGCTGCTTGCCTCCCTGCAGAACATAAGTCCTCGTTGACAGGAGACTTATCTGCAGCATGTGGTGGGAGCATCAGCTGAATAAATGCCCTAACGTAGGAGTTGAGCCTTCGCTGTGGTCATAGGAAATATAGGAACCCTTTCACCACCAATTAAGTTCATTTGAGGCACTGATCTCTCCCAGATGGGATGAGATGCAGATTATCAACTAATCTGCTTCTTATAAAGAGGAGGTTTCTGTTCTCTGTCCCCCTTTCTTCCATTAGTATTTCTTGAAAAATGTAAATGTTCCTTTACGACCAAGCTAGGAAACCTGTGCATCATAAACCATACAGATAAAGAGCACAACATGTACACGTGCACATGGGAACGTATATGCCTGAATACAAATGCCTGCACTTGCTGATATATCTGTATCTGGGTGTGTATTTATATCTCTGACATTTGCCATCTGCTGGAAGTGTAATACTGGGAATAAGCATCTGGCACTCTTTTGGATAGTAGGGCCTTTTGACAGCTGATGCTAAGGAATGCTGTACCTTTGGGGTTTAAGGAGAAATTAATTAGGACAAGGAAAACATACTGCAGAACATAAAATTCCTATATTCAGAGCAAAGCACTCTGATTTGTTTTTCCTTGGGCCCAAAGCCTAAAACCAATCCTAATTTAAGGTTTTCAGAAGGATCTCATGATTATGTTTAGGGGAATTAAAAGGTGAAATATGCAATTAATAACATCTCCTAGTAATTCCACATCCAGAATATTATAACACATCCAGATATGTCCAATTACCAACACTGAACACAGAAAAGTCACTGAGAACAGGTTCTATAGAAATAGGCTGCAAGAGGTAGAAGGGTTTGCTGTGAGCACCATATGGTATACTGTGGGTTACCCGCGGGTTAATGGGTGCAAAACATTGCAAGCAGATGTGACATTCAAGCTGTTCAAAGACTAAAATGTTTTCTTAGCTATCAGGTGGAATTATTCATTGCCCTCCAGGTTAGAAAGTGTTTAAATTTGCTGTATTAAAGTTGCTGCATTTATTGCACTCATTCAGAAACCTTCAAGGATGGCCTTTGGTCATCTGTCTTTGCATACCTTTGCTGGGTGAAGAGTGAGAAATGAAACAAGCAAGCTTTTGGAATGTTATTTTCTTCTGTTTCCAGAGCAGATCAATCCCATGGTTTGGGATATAAACAAGTTTAGCAAAGGAAAATCTACCACCTTTTCAATCTCACATCACGGTGGGCAGAGGCACCTCTCATTGCTTTGTTATCCATTGCTTTACAAGTGAATTAACCCAAATTATAACCAAGTACAGCATGTAGTTTGGAGATACATAAAATGGGTTATCTTCCTCTAAGGAAAGCGAGAAAGTTTGCTGTTCTCTAGAGCTGGCAAGCTCAGAAAGAACATTTGAAACCAGAAATATATTCCAATTCATGAAATCTGTAAGGATATAAATGTAAGGAAATAGTCTGGTCTGCTCTGCTATGCATAGGTACATACACAGGCGCACACACACACACGTTTATTTTCATTTCATACAGCCATTTGGTTCCTAGCAGACATCAAATGAAATCCACATAATTACTACTCTCAGAAATTTCCATTTTGTCATCTTGTTTAATATTCTCCAGGATGATAGGATGATATTTTGGGAATTTGGGTTGGGTTTTTAGCAGGACTAACTGTGTGTGGAATTTCACAGTGGAATCATATCTTCTTCTTTCAAGTCAATGGCATGTATTTTTAGGAAAAAAGCTAGTTCCACTATTATAAAACAAGTCAAAAAACTAACTTACCAGAGGTACATATGCATATGCAGATGTCTTTAATTATTCCCACAGGCTTCGCTTTAAATTCTCTAGCACCTTTAATTTCTCATTCTTCTCTTTTCAGAAGGCTCCTGTTGATCTCTGTTGTTTTCCTTACTATCTGCACTACCTGACCTTTGCCCCTAAAGCATAGTTGGTGCAGCTGCACATCAGGCGACCCCATATTAACTTGTGAGACACCATAAAAATTTCTCAGTGTAGGCTTCTGAGACGAGAGGACTAAGCCACTGGAGCCAGCTCAGCTCCTCAATGGTGTGTGAAAATATTAATTGCACCAAATAAGTGGGCATCTATGTATCATTTCAGGAACCACTGATGTGCAGTTGTGCGCAGAAGTGAGGCAAGAAAGAATCCCTACCGCACAGAAGCTCTACAGAAGAATAATCAGATCCAGAAGTGCTAAGTGAGGTACACACAGGAAAACAGAGGCAAGGTAGAGATCGGTCAGATTGCGTGTGGGGGAGCCTGGGGCCTAAGTTGTGCCTTAGCAATTAGGCCATGGACACAGAATGTAACCCAAACCACAGAGCTGCCTTCAGCAGCTCTCAGAGGGGTAAAGGGGAAGCCACAGGGTAATTCCAAAGGCCAGCTGTGTTTTCAGTGGAAGTAGGGCAGCGGCTGGTGGCACTTGAAGGATGATCACAACCCAGAAGTGGCTCTAACCCTCTCTGAGGGCTGGCCACTTCCTGACTCGACAAGGGGCTCCCAGCCTCACCTGTGAGTCCCTTAATCCTCTTCCTCCCAAGTACTGTGAGCACCAAAGGTAGTTGCTTGGCACCTGTTTAATTTTGCTCAGTATTTGCAAATCAGCTGATGTGGATTGAGCCTCATTCATTAAGACCAAATGAATTAATATTATGATTAATGGTAATAAATGCAGCTGCTAGGATATGGAATTTATTACCTCGGTTCTTTGGCAACTATCCATTATTTTAAAACTGCATCTGTTGGCTTACTTCCTTTAATTTTATATGAAAATGTGAAAGAGAAGTATTCCTCTTTAAGAGAGAAAACAGTATGTGATATACTTTGAAAATTCATGGCTGAATATGCTGCTAATATTGAAGATGAACTCAATGTCTAAATTAAGAACAACCCAGATGTCATGTTCAGCGCGAAGCAGCAACATAATTAAAAAGTCCAACTGCACCACAGTGGAACAAGGAAAATAAAATTACTAGCCCACTACATGAATGTCTTTAAGAGTTTCCAGTGCAAAATAAATGTACATGTCATTAATGGTTAATATGAACTGCCATCTGGACAGTTGGATTATGTAGATTCTGGCACTGGAGGTGTCACTCATCTCAGAAAGTGTGAGAAAAACTGAGAGTTTGAAAAATGTTCTAAACAAAGTTTAACTGGATCTCTATTGAATCTATCAATGTTGTTGATGAGCAACAATCAGAAAAAACCTACAGAAATTCAGGTTCTAAGTTTAAAAATGCCACCTCTTCTGTCTGCAGATCTGTTTGGATCAGGGTTTAGAGTACTCTAGTACTATAGATCTGTATAAATATAACAACAGAAAAAGACGTGAAATGCCTTTTACAAGATCTTTTCTTATGCATTTCAAAAAGGTATATATTTCTTGATTCCTACTTTATACCTAAAATCCTGAAGTCAAAGAGAGTTTGTGGGAAAGAAAAAACAAGTGTCTAAATTTTCAAGATAATTTAAAAACTAATTACTTCTTAGGTTTCAAAGCAGACCACAGAGTAACAAATAAATGAAAAGCAGATATTTTTTTTTCCCAAGGATTTTTTTTACTGTACATTTTGTAGCAAAAAAAAAGAGAAAGAAAATAAAGGAAAAAATATTCTGATCACAGGGATGTCATCATCTAAAACTCCAAGTAGGAAACATGACGAATACAAGATCAAGTACACAGCCATGTCACAATATATCTCTGAACCTTTAAAAAAAATATACATAGAGATTTTTCATGTGTTATTTTCTCTGTGCCTTGCACACTTTCTCCACCTCTTTTACAAAATCATAGTAACGATGTGCAATTTCAGAATGGTTCCCAAGAGCTGATCAAACAAATAAATAAACAAATGACAGAACAGTTGCAGTAGCCAGCAGAATGGTAGAAATCGCAGTAAAATTGGCAAGGACAATAAATTCTGCTGGATGGGCCATGTATATTTCTACAACCACAGCAATGCTCGCCGAAAACCAATGTGAGAATCTGTTTACAAACCCTGAAGAGCTCCTGCTATAGGTATCTTCCTGAGGATGCGAGGCAGGGGAGTAGGAGTGCACCAGACTGGGCAAGGGCTGTATGTAATGCCGGGGATGCATGGGACACCCGCTGGTCTGAGATACCCAAATTTAACTCAGCTTCTGCGGCTAATTTGGATCATAACCAATCCCCTGAAATATACAAAAACTTAATTTTCCTGATGTTACTGGTACAGCCAAGGCACATTGTAGTGACTGTACAGACAAGGAGCTTTTGTCACAGTAGGGTGCAAATCTGTCATTTTAATGGAGTAAGAGTGTGACCTCTGCCAGAAGCCACTGGTATTCATAATGTGGAGAGTTCCCAGGAGCTACTTCTCTTTTCCCTTTCTTTATCCTTTATTAGGGTATCCTGATAACTAATATTCCCATCTTTGATAGCAGCATCCCTACAGATATCAATATCTGCTGCAATCTGCCTTGAGCATTGACAAGCAGAGGCTGTGAAGGAGATGGAAGAAAGAGGAAGATTTTTTTTTTTTTTAATTGTCCCTAGATTTAATTTTTCCTAGGACAAAAAGGGGTGGTATTAGAGGTGGGTTATACAGTACCTCAGATATTTGACCTTTGTACATATCCTCCTTTCCATCTGGGGGATCTGATGAGGCTGAAAACAAAACCAAAATATGCATAGAAACATACCTTCTGTTGTGGGAAAAAAGCAACTCCAAAGCAGTAGCAAATCAAAACAGAACAGAAATAATTAAATTCCAACCAAAAGTCCATTCAACAACAAATATTGTTTGCCCAGATGTCACAGTTAACACCATGAGATTATGCTGAACAATTTACTCTTATCTGCCCCTAGGGGTGCCCTGCCTGCACTTTTGAGAAAATCACTTGCAATGACAGCCAGATATATCCTAGCACCAGTCATATCCACAGAAGTGTATTTCTGTGGTTAAAAAAAAAAAAAAAAAAAAA